>JAJJWW010000848.1:0-40728 GCA_023531295.1 Papaver armeniacum | reverse complement strand
GCGATTTCCGGGGTAGTTAATGTCATTTGTTTTCATAGTAGTGTTGGTAGTCCTCGGAGTGAGGTTTGAAGGGGGATTGTTTGTACCATAAGTAAAAATACCACTTAACGGGCCAAATTGATACTTGAATCATGTTTTGGTCCTCAGCCCACTAACCAGTCAACCAAGGCATCCCACCAATGCATTTGATCGGGTCAACACAAAGTCGGTCAACTATCAAAGTCAACTTAGGTCAAGGTCGATGGTCAAAGTCGGTCAACTATCAAAGTCAACTTCCGGTCAAAGGTCATGGTCAATGGTCGGTCTTGAACAAGGTCAACCGCTTGGCCAACTATCAAGTCACCGCACCCCAGCTAATTTTCGATCTTGTAGCAATGTCGCAAACCACCCGACCCGAAAACTCTTCCATCACGCTAACCGGTCTCCAACCATAACACGGCCCGGCATTCACGTTCAGCCAAATTTATCATGCTCACAACCGTCAAGCCAGTCCCTACCCATGGGTCTGTTCGCCAGCAATGCAAATGTCATTAATCATCACAAACTATCATTTATGCGGGAATTTATCATGGAAGCATAAATGTGCGCTTTCATGCGATTGAATTCCGCAGTTTCGACCATGCAAATTGAATTCCCGGCCGGTTTTCGCCATGCAAATCAAGTCCAAATAGTTTCGGCCATGCGGTCTAAATGCCAATAGTTTGACCATGCGGAGTGCTAATTGGTTAGCTTTCATACATGCACTAACTTTCCACTGCTTCATCTGAGAATTGATGATGGAGACATGAATGAGCGATTAATGTAATTTATGTTTACATTAGATGAAACTCGTATAAAATAAAGAGAGGGAAGAAATCGAAAGGGGGCCAAGAGGAGAGAAAACATACTTTGTAATACAAAAGTCAATAAAACATTTCTCCCCAAGGGGGATTCGCCCGTGGACGCAGGCAACCTTACGCCAACCACGTTAAAAACCTCCTCGTCTTTCATTTTATTCTTCATTTCGTCTCCCAACCCAAAAATATACACCAAACTATCCATTCATCGTGTTTTGGTGCCCAAAGTAACTTTGGGTACAAACATAAATTACATTAACCGTCATTCATGTCTCTCTCCTCTTTGGCCCCCTTTCTCGATTTCTTCCTCTCGCTATTTATACAGCTTTCACATCTAATGTAAACATAAATTACATTAATCTTGCCATTCATGTCTCCATCATCATTGATCAGATGAAATAAACCTGGGAGTTAATTCCGCATGTATGAAATCGCCGCAATTAGCACTTTGCATGTTTCGCTATTTAGCAATCGTATGGTAAATCACGGACTTCAATTTGTATGGTTAATCGCTGAATTCAATTTGCATGGTCAAATCGCTGGAATTAATTTGATGAAAAACGATATTTATGCTTCCATGATAAATTCTCGTATAAATGATGGTCGGCAAAGGTAGACATTCTTTGTCACAAGCAATGACCGCATGGGTAGGGACTCGGCTTGACGGTTACAGCATGATGATGGTAATGGTGGATGGGAGGTCATTGCGGCATGGCTGAGACTGAAGATTTGGCGGAAGTGGAAGAGTTTTTACTGAAATTGGTTTGCGGATTGGCTGCCAAGATCAAAATTGGCTAGGGGTGCGACGGACTTGATAGTTGACCGACGGTTGACCTTGGCCCTGACCGGCCCAGTTGACCGCCACCTTGACCGGAAGTTGACTTTGATAGTTGACCGACTTTGACCATCGACCTTGACCGGAAGTTGACTTTGATAGTTGACCGATTTTGACCATTGACCCACCAGGTGCGGGCGGGTAGGATGCTTGGTTGATCAAGTTAGTGGGCTTGGATGAGGACCAAAACATGATTCAAGTATCAATTTGGCCCATTAAGTGGTATTTTTACTTATGGTACAAATATCGCCCCCTTAACCTCCAACTTGTTTGGGGTTAAAGAAAAATTTCGCGTCTTAGTCAATGATAAAACTCGCCCTACGTGAGGACTATTGATGTTGAGGTGATCGGCGAACTTCCCTTGTTGTTTGAGTAAATTTCTTGTCATTGATCCGCCTTCGATTTGCGGATCACTGTCCCGCCCAGAGGCTATTGTGTTCTAGTTTGAGTATGAACCATTGTATGCAAAATCGGACCGAAGGCCGAATCGTCAGAATTAAGCGTGATGCCTCATGTAAAATTGAACTGCAGTAGTGGCGTGGACTTGTCTCGTGATGGCTACAAAATCTGCCTTTACAGTAGAATAAGCAAAATCGGGTAGTGAATCGCATTGAGCAAAAATGGTTTGGCAGAGTTTCATCACCGCCTCGCAGCAGAACCAGTAAAATCAGCATCGAAACCGCTGATCAGCTTTTTTGAATGCATTGCCGATGAAAAGCACGCACTCGAAGAAATAGGGTGATCAAATCGACTCGCAGAGTTGGCGGTACAGAGCCGACTGCAGCAGTTTCTCACTTCGATCAGTGGATGCCTAGTAGTCGGCATCAGTAAACGCAGCTGCTGCGACAGACTGATCGGTGGATTGGGCGTGGCAGGAGTTGCGAGCAGCAGCTTGATACGGCTGGCTTGATCAGTCGATGCTACTGACCATCAGCATTGCACCGAATGCGACGTCAGGAGCTGCGTGGAGCGACAAGCGAAACTTCAACCGCGGCCAGCTGCGATCGAGACAGGCTAGAGTTGACGAATCGACGAGTGGCCTCGGCGACGATCGGCTGAGTGCAGCCGAGCATCGAGCAGTTGCGATCGATCACTGATTGCGCGGAGTGCAAATGAGAGACGGATCATGACTAGCTCAATCGACTGGATCGGCAGACTGCTGAGGATCTGATTTAAACAGATTCGATAAACCTAGGTGTAACGATCTACAAATGAAACTAGACGTGACATCGGCTATGCGTCCAACTAAATGCAACATGATCTGCATCGGTTGCGTCAAGCGAGTACTGTAATTCATAGGCAAATAAAGAAACTGGGATCGACGGCGTCCAACCGAAAGCGGCGGTTGCTTTTGAACTGAGTACAATAATTCAATCAACATAACTATAGCAAGTTTAACATTATTGATCGTAAAATTGCGTAAAAAATAGGGTGTACGCTCACTTCCCCTCTAATCCCCGCTGACTCGTTGGAGAATTAAGAAGTTTGGGTTACTCAAGTTTCGATTTTGGAGCTTAATTGCAATTAGGTGGTATGTAACTGCCCCCAAGCCGCATGAAGTGTTGCACTGACTTGACCCCGAAAAGAGTAATTTTAGGCCATGAGGTGTTACATATCTTGCCGCCCAGTGATGGTCGATGCGTGTTGAAGTGATATGCAACCGCCCTGAAGATAGTAATTGTCATGTCAAGCCAATGCTTGCACAAGGGTGCACCGCCTTCTTTGCATTTTGCTCGCGCATGGGATTTTGAATATGTCTCGCTATCCTGAATTCGCGGGGGCCAATCCCACTATTCCGGATGCGCGCGAGTGAAATGTGCGCATCCCTCGTGAGAAGATGCTTGCCACATTAAAGGTGTCTTCTTTGAACAAAAGTATGCATGAATATATGAAAAGATGCAAAAATATGTAAATTGTATACTTCTACCTTATTGAAAATATTCTGCGACTTAGAAACGCAGTGATTAGGATGCCCACTGCATGTCGGTGTTTTCAGCCGGCGATGATTAGTATAGTTGCCTTTAGCGTCTCGTCTCGACTTAGTAGTTGATTTGTCAGTGGGATTGGAATGCTGATTAAGTCCAAGTTTGGATCGAAGACGATTTACGGGAACTCGCATTCAGTGACCGTGATCAACCGCATTCGTCGTAGGATATTGAATCACGATCGCACCGAGCCAAAATCATCCACCCGGACGTGAGACGGAAGAAGATATCAACGAAACAAATTTTTTAGACCAAGCCCTAGTGGGGTGTACACATCCACAAGGCAAGATAAACTGGGCGGAATAACAGGAGGCTACGGGATTAAGTTGCACCGCGTTCCATTGAACAGGGCTACGGAATTAAGTCAGCATCGTAGCCATGACAAATCATACCCTCCAATTAATCGCTTGACATAAGTGAAACTGACACCGGCATTTAATCGCTAGAGTAATCGCCCATTGCCTTTCGGCCCCGGTGCAGCCCCGGTTCGTGCCGCCATGTCACGCCATTCTCTTCCGCTCGTGATGGCCATGGCTTGGGCGCTTAGTGTCCGGCCACGCATTTTTTTTTGACTTTGATTTTGATGTTTTACGAGATCATCGGAAATGGATATACCGGGAGGCGTCAGCGGTGCGGTATCCCGCGCATCGAAGGTTGATGTACCGCCATTGCATCGAATCTGTTTGTTGAGGATTAAATTTTGATGTTTCATGGATCATCGTAGTTTGATATACCAATGAGCATCAACGGTTTACATACGCTTAACATCAAATTTGATGTTACATGAAGCATCAAACCTTTTCGAATGATGGAAGTGGGTGATGGACACCTATGACGTGGGTGAGTGAAACGTAAGTGGGTGAACGAGAAACCTCAAGAGGGTGAACAGATTCGAGGCCTTTCGGGCCGGCCGTCTGCCGCCATTCAATGCCATTCACATGCTTCATGCCGCATTTGCGCCCAGATCGGGGCTTGCTTCTTTATCTGTTGCCATTGCTTTTGAACTTTTGTAATTTTCTGTTTTTTTTTTTTTTTTCATTTCCTTTGTAATGGTTCCTGACTGTTGTTGTTTTTCACGGACCTTTCACCATGGTTTTGCTTGCACTTTGTGGCCCTTTTCCGCAATTTTTTGAGATGTTTTTTTCTAAGGTTTTCCACGGGGTATTCAAGCACCTTGAGATGTAGGCGACTTGATAACCTAGCGATCATGACAAAGAGTGATTTTGACGATTTACAAACTCGGAACACGTAGACACTACGTTATTTGGGAAGCAAATTTTTCCAACTTTGGACTTGAATATCTTCATGGATCGAACATCCTGGTAGCAATCTTAGCGAACTTTCCGATGAGTCGAGTCTTTGTAGTGATGCGGCTTTTGTAGATTCGAAGGTAATAGTTTTAGCGAGATCTCGAACGACAGCCAGAACTGGATTGCAGCGATTGCGATCATCTTGACTTTGTAATATCTGCGATTACATGTTCGGCGATAGGCTGTGATCACCGGGCAAGATGTGCGATTATATGGTCGGCGGCATTGCAGTCGGGCGGACCGCAACCATTGTAATCAAACCAACCGTTACAGCATCTGCGGTCACCGACCCAACCATTGATTTTTCACGACGTTCAAACAACTTTTTCACTGGCGATTTTGAAGCATTTTGTACAACTTTTCTCAATGGGAGAATACGATTCTTTTCGTTTCCCCTTAGTCGGCGCCAATGTTTGTACCCAAAAGTAATTTTGGGTACGAAACACGATGAATGGATACTTTTGGTGAGTATTGGGGTTTGGAGACGGATTGGAAAGCAAATAAAGAGACAAAGATGAACGCGGGTTTTACTTGGTTCGGCATGGCTTACCTACGTCCAGATGGATGAATCCCTTGGGGAGAAATGTTTTATTGATTGTTCTATTACAAAATATGTTTTTTCTCTCCTCTCCTCTTCCTCCCTTCCCCTCCCCTTCGATTTTCGCCCTCTTGCTATTTATACGGTTTCACATCTAATGTAAACATAAATTAAATTAACTGCTCATTCATGTCTCCATCATCAATTACGTATGAAAAAAACAAATGGAATTAATTACGCATGTATGAAATCACGTAATTAGTACTGTATGGTAAATCAAAGCATTTAGCATTCTTGCATGGTCAAATCTTGCATTTAGCATCGCATGGCCGAAATCAATGGACTTCAATTTGCATGGGCAGAAATCTATGGAATTCAATTTTCGCATGAAAATCACACATTTATGCTTCCATGATAAATTACGCATAAATGATGGTGGCAAAAGATTAATTGGACATTTGTTGGCGAGCAGTGACTTCATGGGTAGGGGCCAGCTTGACGATTGACGAGCATGATGGTGGCGGTGTGGATGGAGGCCGGTGGCGGCATGGTTGGACCGAGTTGGCGGTGTGGGAAGAGTTTTTGGCTGGGAATTGGTTTGCGGCATTGCGCTACAAGACCCGAAAATTGGCTAGGGGTGCGGCGGCCCGATAGTTGTGAAACGGTTGACCTTGACCGCTGACCATGACCGACCTAAGTTGACTTTGATAGTTGACCGACTTTGACCATCGACCTTGACCTAAAGTTGACTTTGATAGTTGACCGACTTTGACCATCGACCTTGACCTAAGTTGATTTTGATAGTTGGCCAGGCTTTGACCATTGACCGGTCCGGTGCGGATCGGTGGGCCGCCAGGTTGACTGGTTAGTGGGCTTGGATGAGGACAAAACATGATTCAAGTATCAATTTGGCCCATTAAGTGGTATTTTTTACTTATGGTACAAACATCGCCCCCTCTTAACCTCCAACTTGTTGGGGTTAAGAAAAAAATTCGTGTTCCTTAGTCAATGATAAAACTCGCCCCCAAGTGTGGACTATTGATATTGAGGTGATTGGCGAACTTCCCTTGTTGTTTGCGGAAATCAAGACGCCCCCAAGAGTAAATTTATGTTGCTGAAGCGTAAATAACCGCCTTCGTTGATTGTGGAGATCGAAATCAAGTCGCCCCCCCAGTCTTTGCAAAAACAAGACTGAAGAGATGCAACGGAAGCTTGGTAATGGAGCAGAGTGATGTTGGAAATGAGCGGTAACAACATTGAGTGAAGCTAGTCTGCAGCAGCTGTGATTAATTCTGCATGTATGAAACTATCCATTAATCGTATTTTTACATCGTGTTTCAACTCCCTCCTGGCCTCCTACCCCATCAATAAACTATCCACCATTGCTCATTCAAGCCACCATCATCAATTCCGTATGAATCAATGAGTTAATTACGCATGTATGAAACTAGCCTTTAGTCTTGCATGGCCGAAATCACGCAATTAGTAGCGCATGGTCAAAATCTACGCAATGTACTTAAGATGGAATTCAATGGATGAAATCATTGGGATTCAAAAGGAGTGCATAAATGATGGCTGGCGAGTATTGGTGGACACTCACGCTTTTAACAACATCGCATGGGTAGGGACCCAGCTTGATGGTTGATGAGCATGATGGTCATGGCGGTGTGGATGAGGCCGGCCGGCGGCATGGTTGGAGGCGGTTGGCGGCGTGGAAGAGTTTTTGGTCAGAATTGGTTTGCGGCTTTCTTCATTACAAGACCGAAAATTGGCTAGGGGTGCATCCCGGACGATAGTTGGCCGACGGTTGACCTTGACCGTTGACCCCACCAAGTTGACCATGACCTTGACCTAAGTTGACTTTGATAGTTGACCTACTTTGACCATCGATCTTGACCGGAAGTTGACTTTGATAGTTGACTCGACTTTGACCATCGACCTTGACCTAAGTTGACTTTGATAGTTCACCGATTTTGACCATCGACCTTGACCTGGGAAGTTGACTTTGATAGTTGACCGACTTTGACCATTGACTACCCGCAGTGCGGGGTGGGCCTTTGGTTGACTGGTTAGTGGGCTTGGATGAGGACCAAAACATGATTCAAGTATCAATTTGGCCCATTAAGTGGTATTTTTACTTATGGTACAAACATCGCCCTCTTAACCTCCAACTTGTTGGGGTTAAGAAAAAAAAAATTCGTGTTCCTTAGTCAATGATAAAACTCGCCCCCAAGTGTGGACTATTGATACTGAGGTGATTGGCGAACTTCCCTTGTTGTTTGTGAAATCAAGACGCCCCCAAGAGTACATTTATGTTCTGCGGCAAAGCATCGAGCATTGCGGCGAAATGCCGCGATCACCGGATTTGCAGGAGTTGCAAAACATGAGAGGCTGGCCCGGCTTCGATCAACCAGTCTGCAGCAGCATCGAGCATTACGTACTACCGCGATCACCGATGCCAGGAGCGGCGAGCAAAACGGCATCCGGCCCAGTGCGATCAGCTGGACCGCAGGAGTTGCGAAACAGCCGACTGCAGACGCAATCACTCGGTGATCGCAAAGCATCGAGCATTGCGGCACTGTCGATCACCGATCACGAGAGTACAACAGAGACGGATCGTAGTAGCTCAACTCACTGGGCTGCGGAGTACAAACAGAGACAGATCAGTAGTAGTTCAATCACCGGATCAAAAAGCACTGGATTTAAATGATTCGATAAACCTTATTGAAAATATTCTTGTGACTTCGCTTGAAGTGATTAGGATGCCCACCGCTATGTCGGTGTTTTCAGCGACGATGATTAATATAGTTGCCTTTAGCATCTCGTCTCGACTTAGTAATTGATTTGTCTTTGGGATTGAATGCACTCAAGTTAAGTCCAAGTCGATCGAAGACATTTGCCACTAATCAGATTTCGCCACTGTTGGATCATTTATCATTACCGCAATGATTATGCGTAAAATGGAATCGGTTGAGAGGAAATCAGATTTGAAACAGCTTTTTCGTGAAAATCGGATTACAGATTGAGCCACCGGATCAGGAATTAAAAAGGATCGCGTCGTGTTCGACAATGACCCAACATTTGTTATTTGTGAAATCGGATTACAATAGTTCGATCAACCGACCAGAAGTTATGTGGAAAAGGGATGTGCAGTTCATCAATCGACTGCAAGATTTTCGGTGGTGATTGAATGTGACCAAGTTTAGTGTTTGTATTTTATATTTCTAAAATTTTAACCTTTCTCGGAAAATTGGAATGTTTCCTTCACGACCTTGGTAATTGACATACGATCTCATCGGTGCATAATCACTCGGTTTGGATGCACGAAGAAGAAGTTATCGAGGAAAAGAAATTGGTTGGTCGGCGCCTTGCTCTAACATGTTGATGACGTGATTGTACCAAAAATATTATTCTCCAATTGCAAATTTTACCTTCATGTCGTAGGATTTTGAAATGCGATCGCAACGAGCCAAAAATCATCCAATTCGGACGTGAGATGAAGAAGATACCAACGAAACAAATTTTTAGACCAAGCCCTAGTGGGGTGTAGATATCCATGAGGCAAGAGAAATCTGGGCGGAATAATCCGAGGGCTACGGGATTAATGTGCTCCGCGTTGCATTGAATCGGGACTACGAATTCGGTTATGCGCCGCACCGAATCGAAGCTCTATTAATCTCCAAATACTCGGCGATTAATCGGCGATTAGTCTGAGACTACTCGCCGAAGCCGGCTCGTCCGTCCACTTTGCCCAATTCGTGATGGCCGCATTTTTATCGATTTTTTTTTTTTTTTTTTTTGTTTTCGAATTTGATTTTGATGTTTTGCTGATCATCGAAAATGGATATACCAGGGAGCAACAACGGTTCAGGTGTCTAGCGCATCGAAGGTTGATGTACCACCATTGCATCGAACTGTTGTTTAGAATTAAATTTTGATGTATTGCGGATCATCGTAATTTGATGTACCAATCAGCATCAACGGTTTACATACGCTGAACATCGAAATTTGATGTTACATGAAGCATCGAACCTTTTCTTGTTGATGGAAGTGGGTGATGGACACCTTTGACGTGGGTGAGTGAAAAGTAAAGTGGGTGAACGAAACCCCTGAAGAGGGTGAACAGATCTGAGGCATGTTGCCGCCGCCGCCGTAGTGCCGTCGTCGCTCGTGTTGGCCGCCTGGCTATTTTCTCGATTTTTTTTTTTTTTTTGCCACGCTTTTCACGAAATGTGATCTTTCCTCTCGAGATTTTGTAACGGTTTTGAATCTGTTGTATTTTATTGCCTTACAAGCGGTTGGTGTAATCTTGTTTCTATTTTCTTCATTTCATTTGTAACGGTTCCGGGGACCTTCTTGTTTGTCACGGACCTTTCACCATGGTTTCTTGCACTTTGTGGCCCTTTCGGAACTTTTACTGAGATGCTTTTCTCGGAGGTTTTCCTGGGGTATTCAAGTACCTTGAGATGTAGGTAACTTGACAACCTTGTGATCATGATGAGTGATTTTGACGTTTACAAACTTGAACACGTAGACACTACGTTATTTGGGAAGCAAATTTTCCACTTTGGACTCTCGAATATATCGCGGATCGAACATCCTGGCAGCAATCTTAGCGAACTTTCCTCCGCGAGTCACCTCGGTGGGTCGACTATGAAGCCGGGCTATAGTAATTGTGATTAATCGGGCTGGGCAGCACTGCGATCGACCGGACGGCGATGATAAAAATCGAAATCGATCCGACCATGTTGTGGATCGAATATCCTACAACGGTTTGATGGTATCTCACTACATCTTTTGCCGCTAAACGAAAGCGTTTGAACACTATCATCGATTTTCTAGTGATGCGATTTTCGGGGTATCCGCGAAGCTAATAGATTCAGACAAATCAAACGGAGAATCTTGGTTGCGGCGGTTGCGATCAATCGGATCGTAGTATTGCGATTATACGGTTAGCGAAAGGCGATCACCGAGCTGCGACCGTTATGATCAAACTAGTGCGCGCTTGCGATCAATTGGATCACAGTGAGTGATTTTCCAAAATGCTCGTCTTGCTTTTCACGGACACGATTTTGAAGCATTTCCTACAACTTTTCTCAATGGGAAAGCACGATTTCTTTTCTCGTATATCCCCTTAGTCGTATGCCAATGTTTGTACCCAAAATTACTTTTGGGCACGAAAACACGATGAATGGATAGTTTTGGTGAGTATTGGGGTTTGGAGACGGATTGGAAAGCAAATAAAGAGACAAAGATGAACGCGGGTTTTACGTGGTTCGGCATGGCTTGCCTACGTCCACGGATGAATCCCCTTGGGAGAAATGTTTTATTGATTTTTCTATTACAAAGTATGTTTTTTCTCTCCTCCCTCCCCTTTCCTCCTCATTCTGCTCCCTCCTATTTATACGGTTTAAGTATCTAAATATAACATAAATTACATTAACTTCTCATTCAAGCCACCATCATCAGTGCAGTATGAATCGGTGGAGTTAATTCTCGCATGCATGAAACTCCTTTAGTATCAAGCATGGCCGAAATCACGCGAATTAGTAGCGCATGGTCGAAACTGCTTTCATAATTTGTCTTGCATGGAATTCAATGGATGAAACTGTTGGGATTCACCCCGCATAAATGACGGCCGGGCATTGGTGGACACTTGTTGGCGAATAAAATTGGCCCCATGGGTAGGGGCGCTTGATGGTTGGCACATGAAGGCCGGTGTGGATGGATGAGGCTTTGGCCGGCGTGGTTGGCCGAGACTTGGTTTGCGCGCGTGGAAGAGTTTTTGGCCGGGTTTTTACCTTTGCCGCTACAAGACCGAAAATTGGCTAGGTCGACCGGCGACTTGATAGTTGACCGACAGTTTGACCTTGACCGCTGACCGACCGTTGACCATGACCTTGACCTAAGTTGACTTTGATAGCTGACCGACTTTGACCATCGATCTTGACGGAAGTTGACTTTGATAGTTGACCGACTTTGACCATCGACCTTGACCGGAAGTTGACTTTGATAGTTCACCGATTTTGACCATCGACCTTGGCCTAAGTTGACTTTGATAGTTGACCGACTTTGACCATTGACCCAAACCAGTGCATCGGGCGGTGGGCCGCATTGGGTTGACCGGTTAGTGGGCTTGGATGAGGACCAAAACATGATTCAAGTATCAATTTGGCCCATTAAGTGGTATTTTTACTTATGGTACAAACATCCTGGCACGAGAAAAGGAAAGCAAATAAGCAAACACGATTTCTTTAATTCTGCACGAGAAAAAGATAGTTTTGGGCCTCCTACCCCCAACTAGCCAGTTAGCCAAAGTTACTAAAGCCAACTTTATTGATAATACAAATTTGATCATGCAGAATAATGTAGTGTCTACGTGTTCGTACCAGGATGGATAGTTGACCGACGGTTGACCGACCGTTGACCATGACCTTGACCGGAAGTTGACTTTGATAGTTGACCGACGTTGACCATCGACCTTGACCGGAAGTTGATTTTGATAGTTCACCACTTTGACCATTGACCGAGTCAAATGCGGGCACCGGTGGGATGCCTTGGTTGATCGTTAGTGGGCTTAACCTCAACTATCCATTCATCCTGTGTGAGTCACAAAAGTATTAAAGTCGGCTATCAATTGCGGAGATCGATCCACAGGTAGTTGCGAGCGAAAGGTGTGACCCTTTATTAGTTGAGATCGTAACAGACTTTGTGTGTTGTTGGAACTCCAATGGTCTTGATTGTGCTATTGGATGTGACATGAATCTTTATATGTCTTTTGTAGTTATATGAATCAGGATAGCAGCAGCGATGTCGACTAGATCACAATAGTTGATGTGGAACTGGTTGGAATGATTGCGTAAACTGACCTCGGCAGCCACAAAAACTGTCCTCACCGATGGCAATGAGGAAAATGGGGTTACAACGGCTTCGAGCAAAGCTGGACTGTAGGAGCTACGAACATAGGCAGTCTTCATGAATCGCGATCGGTGGATCTGCGGGGCTATGACAGTGGAATGCGGAATGGAGTAGCGACGAGCAAAGTTAATATTTGCGGCCCATTCTTGTCACCGGATCAGTAGGAGCTAAGAACATAGTTGCCTACAGCACCGCGATTCACCGATCATAGAGTGAAACAGAAGCCGACTGCGGAATGCGGTCGACGACGAACAAAGTTATACTGCAGCGATTCTGTCAATTTGGACTACAAGAGTCGCGAACATAAATTTGGACTTGATGAGCTTCGATCGAATCGCAGCAACGGCGCGAGCAAAGATGCATCTGCGGCCCTGCGATCAAGCGATCGGCAGGAGATGCGAACATATTGGACTGGCGCAGAGCGGCGAGCAAAGATGCACCGGGCGCGATTCACGATTAGCTTGATTGCGGAGATCGCGAACATAGCCGGATGCGGCGGCCGATCGCATTTGGAATGCGCAGTTAACGAGTAAAGATGTACCGCAGCTAGCCTAATATCACCGGATCACGGAGCTGCGAACATAGCCGGGCTCGCAGTAACCCGATCACCGACCGAGCTAGGCCGCGAGCGGGCCAGGCAGCAACTTCTTCTGGAGGCCAATCATGAGGGATGCTGTTGATTTGCGATGATGTGGAAGACGGCGGATTGAACGGTGACGTGGCGGATGACATGACACACCATGGACCACCTTGATGACGCGGCGATGACGTGGCGGTCGGTTCAGCGACATAGCAAATGATTGCGGATGGCAAGTCTTGATTGTATCAAGTTGATGATGTGGCGAATGCTTTGGCTGACCCCGCTTGATGACGTGGCACCTATTTATTTGTACAGATTGATGATGTGGCACTATTGATGTGGACAATTCTGCTGTCATGGCGCTATTGACGTGGAAAATTCTGCTGACGTGGCAGATGACATCCACATTTGACATGGGTGAACATCTTCCTTGACGAGTGATAATAACCCACCGACGTGGGTGAATGGTAACTTAAAGGGTTAACGTGGGTTTTGATATGGGTTGTTGACCCCTAACGAGGGTGAACGGATCTGACATGGGTCAACAAAACTTGACAAAGGGTGAACAAAACCTGCTGTGGGTGAACATATTTTCCCCGCCCCGCTTTGGCCTTTGCTTTCCTAATTTTTTTTTTTTTTATATTTGAAACTTTCTCACGCTTTCTCCGAAATGAGGTCTTTGCCTTCGGACCTTTTGTGACAAGTTTTAAAATCATTGTCTTTTTCTATCAAAGGCTTCTTGTAACGGTTCTAGGGACTGTCATCTTTTCTGCGATCCTCTTGCGACAATCTTTCTGAACTACCATATTTTCTCCCAACCTCTTGTAACAATTTTTCTTGTGACCTTTATGGAGCCTTCCTAGGGCTTGCGGCGCTGAGGGTAATTAGACAACCACAGTGATCAAGGCGGATCAACGGTAATTGCAATCAAAACTGGATCACGACGATTTATCAATCGATTTGCAGAACAATTGTTCGGGGCATCCAAATGAAAGTTTACGAGTACGGAGTAGTTGATGCAAGCAATTAGAGATGGTAGGTTTACAATTGTTAATCATGATGGCAAACATGGTGACGATCTCGACTCGGACATCCGCCGCTTCCCTATCGGGATGCAATTTCTTTGAAATCTAGAGTTGTCATTGTTGCGGATCGAACATCCTACAACTTGGCTTTGATGGTGTTTCACTCCATCTTTGCCACGAACCGAACGTCATGGAAACAGTTTTATCGAGACTTTGTAGTGACGCAGTTTCGATGGTTTCGTATGTACTGCTTGAGAAAATCTCGAATCTGCGAATCGAATGACAATTGCGACCAACCGGACTCACCAGAATCGTGATTATCACGGGTATCTGCATACTGCGATCAGCTAAATCGCAGATTTTGCGATGCGCGATTACGATCAATCGGCTCAGAATTCGTAATTTTTGACGACGTCCATTCGGTGAGTAACTTTTGGGCACACATGTTGATCGAGCAATGCAAATCCTTTTAATTCCTACAGATCCAGTTGGTCGAATCACATAATCCGATTTTCCGAAAATCATTTCAAATACAGTTTTCCTCTCAATGATTGATCAGTTTTACGCATAATCACAGCCGGTGCGGTTATCACAAACTTTAAATCTGATTCCGTGGCAACTGCCTCTTCGATCCACTTGGACTTAATCGATGCATTCTAGTCCCACGATGACAAATCAATCACTAAGTTCTAGACGAGACGCTAAGGCAACTATACTAATCATCGTCATTTGGAAAACACCGTCATAGACACTGGGCATCCTAACCACTTAAGTAAGCAAAGTCGCGGTAACATTTTTCAATAAGGTAAGTATACAATTTACATATTTTGCATCCTTTCATATATTCATGCATACTTTTTCAAGAAGACACCTTTAATGTGGCAAGCATCTTCTCACGAGGGGATGCACACATTTCAATTTTGCGCGCATTCGGAATAGTGGGATTGGCCCCACGAATTCCGATAGCGAGACATATTCAAAATCCCATGCGCGAGCAAAATGCAATGCAAGGCAAAGGTGCACCCTTGTGCAAGCATTGAGCAACATGACAATTACTATCTTCCTAAGCGAAGTTGCATATCACTTCAACACGACCCGACCATCACTTGGGGGCAAGATATGTAACACCTCATGGTCTAAAATTACTCTTTTTTAAGGGCAAGTCAGTGTAACACTTCATACGCTTGGGGGCAAGTTACATAGCACCTAATTGCAATTAAGCTCCCAAAATCGAAACTTCGGGTAACCCAAACTTCTTAGTCCTCAACGAGTTGCGGGATTAAGAGGGGGCGCGTACACCCTAATATTTTTACGCAATTTTACAATCGGTAATGTTAAACTGCTATAGTTATTTTGATTGAATTATTGTACTCAGGTTCAAAGCAATCACTGCTTCGGTTGGACGCGGCCGTGCAGTCGATTTTACTATGAATCTGTACTCGGTTGGACCCTTGGCCCGATGCGATCGGGGTTGCACTCGGTTGGGCGAATGGCCCGTCTTTGTCTAGTTTTATTTGTAATGATTACACCTAGGTTTATCGAATCTATTTTAAAATCCAGTCCTCAACAGGCTGCTTGCCTCCAGTGATTGAGCTCGCTGCGATCCGTCTCTGTTTGTACTCTGCGCTCCGGTGATCGCGATTCTTTGCAGACTAGCTTCACTCAATGTTATTACCGCTCATTTCAACATCACTCTGCTCCATTACCAAGCTTAGTTGCATCTCTTGATCTTGTTTTGCAGCACTTGGGGCGACTTGATTTCGATCTCCACAATCAACGAAGGCGGTTCTATTTACGCTTGACAAAATAAATTTACTCTTGGGGCGTCTTGAT
Source organism: Papaver armeniacum (assembly GCA_023531295.1). Lineage (NCBI taxonomy): Eukaryota > Viridiplantae > Streptophyta > Magnoliopsida > Ranunculales > Papaveraceae > Papaver > Papaver armeniacum. The sequence goes on along the minus strand of JAJJWW010000848.1, from coordinate 24,868 downwards.
TTCCCGCAAACAACAAGGGAAGTTCGCCGATCACCTCAATATCAATAGTCCTCACGTAGAGGCGAGTTTTATCATTGACTAAGAACGCGAAATTTTCTTAACCCCAACAAGTTGGAGGTTAAGAGGGGGCGATGTTTGTACCATAAGTAAAAATACCACTTAATGGGCCAAATTGATACTTGAATCATGTTTTGGTCCTCATCCAAGCCCACTAACCAGTCAACTAAGGCATCCCACCAAATCCGCACGGACAAAGTCAATGGTCAAAGTCGGTCAACTATCGAGTCAACTTCCGTCAAGGTCATGGTCAACGGTTCGGTCAGGTCAAGGTCAACCGCTGGTCAACTATCGCGGTCGCACCCCCAGCCAATTTTGGTCTTGTAGCGGCAATGCTGCAAACCAATTCCCGAACAAAAACTCTTCCACGCAGCGCGAGCGATCTCGACCATGCTTTTGCCGGCCACCTCCATCCACACTTGCCCGGCCATCATGCACTCACAACCGTCAAGCCGTCCCTACCCATGCGATCAAATTTATTCACTTGACAAATGTCCACAATCTTGCCAGCCATCATTTATGCGAAATTTATCATGGAAGCATAAATGTGCGGTTTCATGCGACTGAATTCAGCCGATTTCAACCATGCAAATTGAATTCCAGCGGTTTCGAATATGCAAATTGAAGTCCAAATAGTTTCAGCCATGCGAGTGCTAAATGCGGCGATTTCGACCGCTAAATGCAGCAGTTTCAGCCATGCGGTACTAATTACAACAGTTTCATACATGCAGAATTAACTCCAGCTGTTTCATACAGAATTGATGATGGAGACATGAATGAGCAGTTAATGTAATTTATGTTTACATTAGATGTGAAACTGTATAAATAGCAGAGGGCAGAAATCAGAAAGCGGGGGCCAAGAGGAGAGAAAAACATACTTTGTAATACAAAAGTCAATAAAACATTTCTCCCCAAGGGGATTCGCCGTGGACGTAGGCAACCTATGCCGAACCACGTTAAACCTCTGTCTTTCATTTTGTTCTTCATTTCGTCTCCCCTAGCAAAATACACATCAACTATCCATTCATCGTGTTTTCGTGCCCAAAAGTAACTTTGGGTACCAACGAGGATTTTTCAAACCATAGAATGTGGTAGAATTTGGCTTAATCCTAATTTGAAATGATGGAGTAGTCTGAGTAGAGTTTATCGACCGTCGAGTCTTGACAAAAAGTGAATCGAGCAAAAAGTAGAATTTGTTACTTTTTATCAAAGTTAACGTTTGACTGCAGTAAAAACTAAAAAGTACAAACTATCGAGTGAGTCAACTCTTTAATCACATTCCCAATTACCCATCCCGTTTTTAAGATGTTGAAAAGCGGTTTTGCACACCGGTCATTGGTTGTGCCACTAAGTCAATCAATCGACCTACTTAAGTATGTTTAATTGGCTGTATTGACGGAAAAGATAAACTACATGGACTTCAGACATTCAGTCTCAGACATCACGCCCCTCCACTGCAATATGTCCTTTGAGTAAGGCTGATAAGATAAAGCCTTACTAGCCGCCCTCCACGCCCCTCCACTGCAACATGTATGCGGTGAATCGGTGATGTATGGATCCTACGCCAGATTTATCTACTATAGGTTATAACGGCTACGTTGTCAACAATGATTATAGTAGATTATTGGCTGAATCCTACGAAAACAAGCATCGTTTGGTTGTTGTCTTTTGACATTTCAACCAAATCACTGACAAATTACTTTCTTGTAAAAGAATATAAATAAATTTGTATTCCCGACGCGATGGAGTCATATAGCTTACATATGGAAAATTTAAGAAAATTTAGATGTATGTGGTTAGAGGTGTAAATTGGGATGTGCCAGCACGAACACAGCCCGACCCGGACGCTAAAATTTGAGCACGGTATTTCGGCCACGTGACTTAGCCCAGCACGGCATAGCACGTTAGTTAAATGGGGCGTCTTTGGGTTTGACTAATTGGCACAGTAGCACCCGGACAAAGACGCCACGAGATAAGCACGTGGCCCAGCCCGGACAACACGTTAAGAGAGCGCGTCATAACATGTACAAATACACCATATAACAAGGCATAATACATCACATTTTTGTATATTTCACAAAAGAGTCACCATCCTAGCTAGTTTTTAACATTTTATTTGGCTTATTTATAACAACACATATAATACCTTAATATTTGGAAAATATATTTCAAGATATCGTTGTTATAATGTAAATCACCTATATTTAACTAGAACATTAATTTACATGACAATAATCCAATTTTATATTTGATGGGTTATTTCTTTTATTGAATAAACTTGTTAATTTTAGTTGAAATAATTTCAAATGATATGTTGTCTAATTAAATTCTTGTGATAATGTCTCACTTAATGTATACATTAAGTGATTTCAAATTGTTTATAACACGTGTGCCCGTACGGCATAAAGCACGGCACGTTTATTCGTGTCTTTGTGCCGTGGGATGTGATGTGCCAAGATTTTGACTAGTAAAGCACGGCCTTACGGCACATCACGTTTAAATCGTTGGCACATCACAACACGGCACATGGCACGTGAAGCACGCGACTTCGTGTGCTTAGGGCACACGTTTACACCTCTATATGTGGTAATCCAACGATTATCTTGCCGTCCTATACCTCTCAACAAAATGGCTTAGCCGAGAAAAACCACTCACATGTCTTGTAACACAATCCTTTGGGCACGTCAACCGAATCGGTCGCGGTGGAAATTGAAGGTGACAACGTGAAAGTCCTTGAAGCTATTAAAATCCAACTAGGAAAGGCGGTGAAGAACTCTTATCAATTGCAGCCGAGAAAAACAAAACTTTTTATTTTATGTATTAGAATGATTAAAGGGAACTTATTACGGTTCCGTAGTCTGAAAATTACTTACCAAGGATGTTAGCTGCTCAATGTCTTGAACACAAAATCATCTCGCAGTGGAAAGAGCCACAGATTAACCCCCTTTGGTCAGGCTTCTGCAAGATGTAACTGCAACAAACTTTGGTTTGTATCTCCGAGGATTAAGCCTGGTTTATTTATTAAAAAAAAAAAGTCATGTAACACTATGTTATTCAATGTCTAAACATTTTTTTGTATGATGCTTTTCAATAACCTGTCACATTTGTCATTAAAATGCTATTCAACAAGAAAGTTTTCTTGTGAGTGCAGTTCAAAAGGCACCAATTATTATCCTTGTTAGCAAAATGAGTTAATACACTTGACATGAGTTTTCCCTTACCCATATATATTATATGCAATAAAAATGAGCTATCCTCATAAAAATCCATATGTTTGAGTTGTCCTTGTTGTCCAGCCAAGCTTTCAATCAACCTAATTTGACGGACTTAGTTAGTCAGCTCGGTTCAGATTCGTGTTCAAATTACATTGGGTAAGGGTCTGGGTTCGGCTTTCTATATATATAAAAAAAAAAAAATCCTTTAAATTGTTAACTTAAATATGCCATGCCCAGTATACCTTACTCGACATAAAATTCAAGACCTTTTTTTTTTTTTCTTTGTGTTTACAACCCGTATGGACGGAAGGAAAACTGATCCAGTGAAACTAATTTTAGTGTTTTCGAGTCTATGTTTTGATCATCTTTCAATTTGTTTCATCTGATTTGAAGGAGGATTGATAATTTTTTTTTTTTTTTTGAAGCATGAAATTTATTAATCTACTAGAGCGCTATTACATGAGGGTATTTTATACCGAGTTTCAACTCTATTGGATCGGAATGCCAAGAAATTACGGAGATATTATAGTGGAGCAAAGGTGAATATCAATATCTGGATTAAAACCGCATCTGGGGTAGATGTTGTAGTTGGTCGCAGGATCTGGATGAGGTTGCCGAGGGTCCGTAGGCCTTCGGCCGAATGCTTTCCATAAGAAAAGTTGTACGTTTGATGGACATGATTTGAGTCCACAAGAACTTAGTTGTTGGTGAGGGTGTTGATGCAATTGATCCGAGACAGATATGCCTTTGTACCCAATTGTTGTGGAGAATTGCGCAGATGGTAATTTTTTACCTCCTTTTTTTCCGGCCATATCCATAGCTTCAACCTGAGGTCTTTAGCTTTGAATGTGGCTTGAAGTATCGTCCAATCTCTGCCTAGAAAAATTTAGCGCTAAACTAACTAGCAATGCTATTACAAATGTTACCAAAACTGAAACCCAAGAAAGGAATTATACTACAACAATTACACACAATTGCTAAACCAGATTACATATTAAGCAAAAGGCAAAAACGGATTGAGAAAAAAGTTCGATTTTTTTTTAACAGATCAAGGTTTGATGAAATAGTAGGAAAACGTTTGGTTATTTTGAGATATATGTATGGAAAACAAATGGTCTCATAGGTTTTAAGGAGTTAGAAAGCAAAATACGGAAGTCTCTGGGCATAACATCGTAAGAATTTTGCTTAATGAACATATCTAACATCATAATATGAATTCTTAGGTATAAGGATAGAAGCAAAAGAAAAATTCTTATACTTTTCGCTGAGGATATTGAGATGGTACCAACCTAAGGAAAAATTATCTCAAATTGAAAGGGTGGATTAATAATTGCAGCTGGAAACCATGGCTGGATAGGTTGTCGATGAAGACTAGAGCCGAGTAAAACTCCGATGACAATCATATCGTCATCAGGCAGAACTAAGATGAATAAAATCTCCAAGAATAAAGTTAGGTATCATAAATTAGCAAGCAAGCGACCCAAATGAGTTTGATGGGACGGTGAATCGATGATTTATCCAATGAGGTCTGCTAAATCCATGGCGGTTGAGTTAGGGTTTTGAAGATGATGGTGAAGATTGACTAGGTTACTGTTTATTTTCTCTGATTTGTGTTCTAGAAAGCTAAATCTAATTTGATATTTGAGGATTAAAGCTGATATTGCCCAAATCTAAGAATATTTGAGCAGTTAAGGTTGCCGGAAAGAATTTTTTCTCCCTGCCGAAAATCGTCTTTCTAGAGAGGAGAGAGGTTTTGGGTTGATAGGATTGATAATCATCTGGTCGTTCTACATCAGCTTTAAAGATCTGAGCATTTAAGGTTGCCGAAAAGAATTTTCTTCTCCCTGCCGAAAATCGTCTTTCTAGAGAGGGGAGAGGTTTTGGGTTGATAGGATTGATAATCATCTGGTCGTTCTTTGATGTAATTCATCATAACTCTTAATTTTCCGCTCTGATCTTAAAATAGGTTTCAGAAGCATTATCAGCATGCTCTAATATTTCCCATTTAAAAATAATCTGAAAATAATTCAAAAGAATTATGACCTAAGTTTGGATCTCCATCAATTTCATCTGAAATCTGGATGATCTAGAAAATAACCTTAGTCAAAGGTTTTTAGTGCTTCATATCTTGTCATAATTAAGTTCAATAAATTGGTTTAATCTCGATTTCATGATCCTTAATCATAAACCCTTTTTATGTTTACATAATCGTTTTTTTGAAGCTCTTGGACAAAATCTGCCAATACTGTACAAAGATGAACATCTATATCTAATGACTAATATATTTTGTCAAACAAGTATTATAAATGATCACCATGGTGACGTCCATAAAGCAGTGAGTTCCATGCAGACGACATTGAAGATAAGTCTTCATTGTCTACCTTTGCATCTTTTCAGTTCCCATGCATTAATCTATTGCAAAGACATGATGCACATATGTTTATTTGTGAATGAAAACATATAAGTTCTCTTTGATCTTTGATCTGTGAGCTATGAATTGTGTGAGTTTTCTTTGAGGTCAGATTTTAATTTAACTGATAATGACAGTGTAAAGCTGAATAATAGTTACTAGTATATATAAATATATGTTTAGTGCGATTGTCACCTCAAGAAAATAAGTGGCAGGTTGCAAGATTTTGCTCCACAATCTCTTAAACAAAACTATGATATTGTTGTTATCACCATTGAAGGTCTTTTTTTTTTTTTTTTTGAAACACAGGTGTACTTACTTTGGTTGTTTGATGTGGTAGAGTCTAAAATCAACAATTACTTTACTATAGTTGAAAGAACTATATGGAGAGCAATTCCCTATAATTCTCGGTTTAAATTTCTAAGTTTTTGAACTTTCTTTTTGAAGGTCAGTGAAGTTACAGTTTTGGCTCGCTTGGCATTTTCTAAAGGTTACAGCGTTCTAAGAAAAGTACAAAAGATAGAATGGAAGAACATGTGATATTTTTCTTATGAATCCGGTCCATTCATCGGTCGAAGTTTTGAACTATCTAACTAATACGAATTTTCATGTGCCACATTATTTGGGGCCAACATATTTGTTGTCACTTGTCAGCGTGTGAAAAATTATTATTGGTTACATTTTACCATCAGTGGCGCCTTTTATAATGTGGAAAAAAACTACCGGCACGTCTTTAGTTAATGGGCTCATCATGCGCATCTGCTTGTACTTTTATGTATATGTTAAATTGGTCTCGTTCATTGTTTCTAGTTATTGATTAATAAATAAAAAACCTTCTTGGTAAAACCAAGTTATATAGCCTTGAGATTGAGAGCTGATATTGATCGCCTGTGATGCAACAACCAACAACACATTGTTTCTTATATCAAGATATTCCTAGTTGCTAGGCATCATAGAGGAAATCAGTCTTGCACATAAAATTCTTTGTTGATTGGTTTCATATGAGTATGAGTTTCTTATGATAATTTTTACATACTTCTTGCTCAAGGTGTGCCTTATGGTATGAAACACGGGAGACCTGAAGGAGGTTTTCCTACTCCTTATGGTATGGATACGGCATTCATCAGGTTTGTCTCTTCACATGAGCTAAAACCAAAAATCGTTAAGAAAATGTGTACTTTCTTTGTGGCCTTGTGGGACATGGGAATCTCGTGGCAGAGGTGAAAATTGATAATATTCATGTATCAGATGCCATCTGGTGCTGCACAAGGTGCTGACAAAGGTCCAATGCTTGGCGTGGGTTCTGGTTCATGGGATGGTATGGTATGGATAAAAGCATCGTATTGGGCGTCGCTAAGAAAATTGCTTTTTGGCTTCTTTTTTTGTCAGTGTAGTTTGTTATGTTCAATTCCCCTTGAATCACTAATTTAATTTTCAAGTCCATGCACGCAAATCATCGGAGAACCATACCGATACCCAATTTAATTTATATGACCATTATAGAACTACTAGATGACCGCATGCGGTGGGGAGGCCGACCAAGAAATTTTACCTTCCAATACCCAATATTTATATGACCATTATAGAACTACTAGATGACCGCATGCGGTGGGGAGGCCGACCAAGAAATTTTACCTTCCGTTCCAACAAAGTTCCAACCCTGTTAAAAAAAAACACGAAAACTGAAATGATACTATGGTCACGGAGAAATTGAAATTTTTGGATTTGAATTTATTGAAGTTTGTTTTGGGAGTTCATAAAAATAAAAAATTGTTTTGGGAAACTGTTAGCAAAAAATGGGATTGGCACGAAACAATAAAATCATCGCATCCCCTCACTTCGGTCAGCCCAATAAGTACGTGTCACCTAGATGGTTGCATGCAATTTTGGTGACACGTGTTTAATTATAAGGAACCTAGGGAAATTTCGTCATTTTCTTGTGATCCAAACCCTAAACAAAAATGAGACAAAAATCGTTTTAGCATCTGTTTTCTTTTTCGACTTTTTCTACTCCCTTCAGTTTTCTCTATATTCTTCAAAGGCGACCCTCATTTTCATCCTTCTTTATCCACAAAAAACAATAAATATGATAAATCGATCAAATCTCAAATCGGATTTAGTCTTAATTGTTTGATAAGAAGCTAGTCTTGAGTGAAGACAAGAACAAGTAGATTATTGAACAAAAGTTCCATTTAAATTTTTTTTAATGGTGGTCGTGTGGTTACAATGTTGAATCCATGAATTCAACGGTTTGTAAGCTAAGTTTCATTTTGTTCCTTCACATTAATTAATTTTGTAACTTTTTTGTTGTACTTTATATTTTTTTTCATCTTTTGCACCCGATTGTCTGATAATGTAAATCTATAATTTTATTGTTGAAAATCAATTCTTTAAATGGGAGAATTTTGATCATTGTGTTGAGAAGAGAAGTCATGTTAATTTGCTCTGTTCTTCGTCTATTGCTTATCTTTTTTATTTAAATGGGTATGGATTTACCCGACCCGGAACTGTGCTTGTCTTCTTAACTCCGACGGTCCCTGCGAACTCTGTTTTTCGAGTTGATCGGAACCGAATCATCCAGATCGATTTAGTGAGTTTTTAAAAGAGTTTCATCAGAAAAAGATATTTGTTTAATTGTATACGAATGCAATTTATGATCAATTAGTTTGATTATGTCCATTTGAATCTCCAATTCATGAAATTGGCCTGATTTTATTTTTTTCTGCACAAACTTTGTGGTGACAAAGTCAGATTTATCATCACATAGAAGGCCTCCATTTGGGTCGGCCCGATAAAACACCGTACAATTTATTTTTACGATCTTTGTGTTAACATGATACCAATTTATTTTATATGATCATCAGAAATGTATTGTGCGTTTATTTTGTCGTGCCATTAGTTGTTTGGACGGTAATTGTAGTTTCAGCTTGGTTGGATTGGATGCTATTAAGAACCCATCTTAGCGTCCAAGATCACAATAACAAAGAACTGTAACAGGGTTTCTCTATCAATTGCTAACATACACAACTTTCTAGTTCTTATTTATAAATGGATTTTAGTTTTTATATGGGATCGGTATGCTGCTCTGTTGGGTAGGTAGAGAAGCTTATTAGAACATATCTCTTCAGAACTCCATTGTATATTATTCTGGTGCTCATAAAGAACCAATTTCAAAACCCATATATAAGGACTAACTAGGGTTGGAGTATTAACTATGATTAAGGGGTAAAGAAGGCAGAAAAAAATGAAACTTATTAAACACAGATGGACAAAATCGGTTTTTCCGTCAACAAGGGATGACTGAAAACTTGACTGCCATCCCCTGCTGGGATTTCAGCAACGGCTGCTCGATAAAAATCTCGCTATAGGCAGTAATATCCTGTAACTATAATTTTTTCTTAAAAAAATTATGAAGACCGAAATACATTTTTATTATTATCTTATTGGGATTAATTTAAAAAAGAAGTTAGGTAAAATATTTGGTCAAGGAATAAAAGAGATTTGAGAAATTGGAATAAACTGAGGATGGATTTTTAATGAATGATCATCTTACTTGTAAATCCTAACATCAATTGAGTCAGATGTATCTCTTCGGAGATGTCTCCTCGGAGATGTTAAATGTCATGTCATACATATCTCAATTGAGTCAGATGTATACTTGTTATATGTTTCGACGGAAACATGCCTCTTAATTGAGCCAGTAGTATACTTGTCTCGACGGAGACGTGTCTCGAAATCATTAAGGAAATCATAATGATTCCGGTTAAAGCATATAAAGTTGTGGTAAGAGCATATAAAGTTGTAGTGAGAGCTTATAAAGATTGATTCAAGTTTAAGTTTCCTGGTTTGAAAAATAAAGTTTAAAGTGCAGCTTTCTTTTGCGTAAGGTTAAGCAATTTAAGATGATTTTCACTTGAGAATAAAATGGCCAGTTTAGTTTTCTGATTATAGAAATGGCGTATGCATCTTCTAAATGGTGTATGGGTCTCTATGGTCGAATCCTAGCGTACCTTTTAGACTCGAGCATGCAGTTTTAATAAAGAGTTCTTGTTGTTAACCAAAGTGGGAGAATGTTAGACTTAATGTTGGTTTAGCAACAAATCATGTTTATCTTAAGGTAATCCCTGATTAGCTTAAGATAATCAAGTTTAGTATAATGCATATTATGGTGTGATTATTGTTTTAATCATTTACATAATCCTATTTATGTTTAAACTAATCTAGCTTGAGCTGTCGTATGAGCAGTCTAATGTAGCCATGAGTTGTCACTCGAACACATGATGGAATGGTTGGAGAGACATGTGGCAAGCATGACTATGACTCTCTTCTAGCCTCACTTCTTTTAAAAGAAAAATTTGTTTTATCCATCAATCTAAGGTGAGGAAATAGAAGTAGATCAGAAGTCATGAAACCTCAAGCTATTGCTTTCTATTTCCTTGTTGTGAATCTGTTTTGTGTATATGGTGTATGTAGTGTTCTTAGTTGCTTAAAAGTCTTTGATTTAGTGTTGTAAGAACATGGTAATACTAGAGTGTGGTATATTTCAGTATATGGTTTTCCCATAACCATGTTTAAGCGTAAAGTATGTTGATTATGAAGCTGAAATTCCAACATAATTTTCTGTAGAGTTTTCACCACTTGCGCAGTTTTCCAAAAAAAATCGAGGACAAAAATAATTTCACTAAAATTCCAAGTCCAAAATTGTAATTTAGCTGTCCTTCAATATCAAAATTTGAAAAATGTATGTAAAACATTTTCAAAACTATACTAATCATGGCCATCAAAAATAAAGAATAATAATTTGTTACTTATTAATTTTAACATCACCATTTATGTTACACCCGTTTTATATCTCTGTGACATAAAACAAGTATCCAGATTTGGATTGTCAAGCAAGGTTCTTAAAATATAAATCTTTGGGTCTCTTCCCTTTTACTTTGAACTTTTAGATATCAAATCGTATATTGCCTCGTGAATCGAAAATCAATGTTTAGTTTCGATGTTATAACAAGCACGTAGTGTAATGCATAAATGAGGAAGTCCTAAATAAAAGAAGTAGATAGTATTTTGATGGGATTAATAGATTGTTTTCATTTTATTTTTTAACTTAAAATGTCTCCCATGTGTGTGTGAAACTTAATAAAACATTTTTTAATCTTGTAGCCGTGACCAATAGAAAAGAGCACTTGCTTCCGGTTTGCATTTCACCTAGGGCAAAAGTTTTCTATTCCAGCCGATGGCACACGCGTTGCTTATTTTCATTACCCATACACAATTTTATTTGACAACTCTTAAACCAAACCTTATTCCAATGTAAAACACAAGCGCGCATACACATCTAAGTGATGAACAAACAAATTTCAGCTGCTATTTTTCCAAAAATTAATGGCTTCCAGAAATTTGCAATGCAACAAAAATAAAACAAAAAGAATCATGAACGAATGTATAAAAAAAGAATCATGAACATGTGTAAGAGGAATTTAATATTTTAATTTTAGCATTTATATAAACAGAAAATAAGAACAAAAACAAAATGCAGTTGAAAAACACTTCATCTGGATGGGCTTTTCATTATCTTTCTTTCTAAGGGTATTTGAAAAGAAGGAAGCTTTATTTTAACCAAGCATGTCGAGTCTTTTATCATTGTGGATGATTTTCAACCTTTATGATTAACATGCTAGAAAGTAGAATATCTTTATTTACAATATTTGTAAAAATAGAATTCACGAATTCAAAAATTACGTTTTCTTCAATTTACTCCAATTTCTCAAAGTCTTATTCTTCATGAACCAAATATTTTTCCATTGCCCTTTTGTAGAGCACTCTCTTTAAGAAGATATACAATATTATTCTGGACCTCGTAATTCATTAAAGAATTATAATCAGATACTATTACGCGAAATGTGAATGAGCATATGTACAACTACTGAATTCATCTATTTCGTTAACAAAGACATACAACTGACACCTTCTATAAGGGAGACACGCCACCCAAATAGCATGAGGTTTAATTCTAGGAGATTCGTATTTTATAAAGGGATATAATATCTTGGGTCAAGGATCTTTTTTATTCAACCCACCAAGTAATCTTACAAGGACCAGCTTGGCCATATACAAGGTCATTTAGATGCAACATTTACAATCTTGGGATCAAATAGCTAGTTAAATCCCCAAGGAAGAGATGATAGTAGCATGGAAGGAACATGCTAATTCGACATTATTACAACATGTTTGGTTCAAAGCAATCCTGAAAAAGTAGTTAGTCGTTAAATAAAAATAATACTCCAGTCGCTATACCTATTTAAACGTTGTATTTTACCGTTGACACCGACAGAGGCGTTAACGTATCAACTATTCGTCAAGTGCCGGGTTTATAAATTCCCTTTGATTATGCTTTTTGGCCCAAGTTTTATTTAAAATAGGATGTGAATTTGGGATCAAACTGTCAAAATTTATTTACGGGTCAAAATTGGATAGAAGTAAAGTATACGATTTTATGGTTTGAAAAGGTTCCTGTTTCAACCTTGCTTTTAAAAAAATATGGTTACAGAACCAGATGCATGTTATATCTAAATGCTAATTTGTTTTATAACAAATGGCTCTTCCAAGCACAATCAATCAAGAATTGAAATAGAAATGAAAATCAAAGTAAATCAAGCACACACAACACAAGGATTTATAGTGGTTCGATCAGTATGATCTACATCCACTTTGAAGACGACAATAACTATTTCACTATGTATCAAACAAGGTTACAAGAGTATGATACAAACCCCCTCTCAAGAACTAGCTTCTACTGCCTCCATACACTCTCTTTTTCTTTTTGTTTTTCTCTTACTAACACAAAGGAAGAAGAAGACTTTTTATGTCTCCTGATGCCTTTTGAGACACAAGAAGTAAACGGGGAATGGGTCGGTAAGTGGGTAAACCCAACTGAATACAAAACCCGTATTCAAGGCATAAATAAAACAAATCTCCACCTTGACTTGAATACCATAACCACTCATCATCATCGTCTTCTCTTAGCCCCCTCAAGGGCTCTCCAACACTGTTGAAACCAACCAAGTCAAGCAATGCTTGAACTTGATACCCAGAACCGCTCGTCAACATGTTCTGCGGGGTTATCCATTTGTAGGAACCCTGAGCATCGCTATATTCCCTTCCTCAACTCGCATCCTTGATAAAATGATACCTGACATCGATGTGCTTCGTTCTCTCATGATACATATGATTCTTGGTCAAGTGAATGGCACTTTGATTGTCACAAAACAAAACGACACTCTCTTGCTTGAATCCCAGATCACCAACCAAACCCATCAACCATATACCTTCCTTCACTTCTTATGTGGCTTCCATGTACTCTGCCTCGAGTTGTAGACAATGCAACCGTGCTTTGCAAAACCGACCTACAAATCGATAGTACTACCACACAATGTAAAAGTATAACACAATGACCTTCTTCTATTAAGATCACCTGCATAATCAGAATCAACATAACCCGCAAAATTTGTCGAATCACCATAGTGTTTATCAAACACTAAATCAACATCTGTCTTTTGCCCCCTTAGATACCTCAAAATCCACTTTTCTGACTTGCCAATGAGCCTTCAAAGGATTTATCTACTTACCACACTCACTTTGCTTGTGCGATATCCAGCCTTGTAAAAACCATAGCATACATGATGCTACCAACTGCACTTGCATATGGAACTCGAGACATGTAGTCTGCCTCGTCCTCTTGGTTTGAGGTGATTGACTTCAGAAGAGTCTACATGAGCTGCCAAAGAAGTACTTACGGTTTTGCATCTTTCATACCAAACAGCTCCAACACCTTCTCGATGTAAGCCTTAAGGACAAATACAATTTGCCTTCATCTCGGTTTCCATGAATCTCCATGCCCAATATCTTCTTTGTTGTGCCCCAATCCTCATATCAAACTCAACACTCAATTGCACCTTGACACGTATACGTGACATGTCTTTGCAAGCAATCAACATAAGAGCAAATACACAAATGAACCATCTTGGAGTTTCTGTGATATACACAACTATCATACTTACTCCTATCATAGCCATTTGCCAACATAAACGTGTCAAAACGTTTATACCATCTTCCTGGAGATTGCTTCAAACCATACAAAGATTTCTTCAACAAACATACATGGTTTTCTTTGCCAGGAACTTCAAAACCTTTTGGTTGTTGCATACAAATACGCTCTTCCAAATCACCATGAAGGAAAGTTGTCTTAACATCTATTTGTTCCAATTCTAGATCTTTCAAAGCAACTATAGCAAGCAAAGTTCTAATAGAACTATGTTTAACAACAGGAGAAAATATCTCATTGTAGTCAATGCCTTCTCTTTGTGTAAACCCATTTGCCACAAGCCTTTCCTTGTACCTTGTTCCTTCACCATTTGAAGTACCTTCTTTCTTCTTTAAGACCCATTTGCTTTCAGCAATCTTGTCCCTTAGGTCTTGCAACTATCTCCCAAGTGCCATTCTTGTCAAGAGACTCAATTTCTTCAATCAGCTGAGCTCCCGTTCTTTGATTCTTCACCACCGATTGCTTCTTCATAGGTTCTTGGCTCATCCCTATCAATGCTCTCACCCACTGCAAGTGCATACGCAACCAAATCAGCATGGCCATATATCGAGGTGGTCGGGCTTGCCCTCCTCTATCTGTCTCTTACAAGATTGTACTCATGATCTTGTCTTTGGCGGGAGTTCTTTCACAATATATTGATCATCATCATCGAAACAACGGTCTCATTGTTTCTTTGAACTTGCATCTCAAGTTCCACACAGTCACCAAGACCTACCTTATCACTAACACCATCTTCAACTCTTCCATCTAGTTGTTCATTATTTGTTTTCAAAATGGATTGCTCATCAAATTTCACATCTCTACTGATAAGAAACTTGTTTGATCTCTCTTAGGACACCATAACTTGTAGACTTTCACACCCTTTGCATACCCAAGAAATATACACTTATTTGCTCTAGGCTCTAGATTCCCCTCATTCACATGAGCATAGGATGGACATCCAAATATCTTCAAGTCTTCATAGTTAGCATGTGAACTTTGTCCAAACTTCATTTGGAGTCTTACACTCAATGGCAATCGATGGAGATCTATTCACTAAATAAGCTGATGTGTTTGTTGCTTCTTCCCAAAAACTGCTTTGGTAACCCGGCATTGGAGAGCATATATCTTGCCTTCTCCATAATAGTTCTGTTCATACTTTCTGCAACACCATTTTGTTGGGGTGCTTTTCTGACTGTGCAGTGTCTCACAATCCCTTCCTCCTTGCAGAACTCATTGAACTCACCCCCACAAAATTCCAAACTATTGTCTGTCCTCAAGCACTTGATTTGTCTTAGGTTTGCTTCTCAACCATAGTCTTCCATTACTTGAACTTGACAAAAGTTTCATCTTTGTGTTTAAGTATGAATACCCATACTGTTCTTGAGAAATCATCAATGAATGTCAACATATATCTACCACCACCATGCGACTCAACCCGAGAAGGACCCCAAAGATCGGAATGAATATAATCCAAAATACCCTTGGTGTTATGAATAGTTGTACTAAATTTAACTCTGCATTGTTTCCCGAAGACACAATGTTCACAGAAATCAAGCTTACCTGTTTTATGACCACAAAGCAATCCCTCCTTGCTCAAAATAGCCAACCCCCTCTTTCATATTCCCTAACCGCATATGCCACAACTTGGTAGTATCATCTTGAACTTGAAGAACATACGGTGCATCTTTTTGTCATAGTAGTACCTTTAGCGTATAAAGACCATTAATCCTCTCGCCCTTCATAATTGTAAGACTTCCCCTTGAGACACGAATAACTCCACCTTCACCTTGATACTTGCAGCCATTTTGAATCAAGTGTACCCCAAAAAATCAGATTTCTTCTCAAGTCCGGAACATGCCTAACCTTAGTTAAAGTCCTCACTATACCGTCATACATCTTAATTTTAATTGTACCTACACCCACCACTTTACAAGTGACATTGTTACCCATAATAACTTTACCACCTTCTCTAGCTTGATAAGTAGTAAACCACTCCCTATGAGGACACATATGAAATGTCGCCCAGAATCAAGAATCCACCCATTCTTCGAGCTTTCGGTATAAACCGTGAGAAACGTTCCATCATCACTTTCTACTTGACATTTTAAAAGCGGTGCCTTGGTTTGTATTCTTCTCAACATTCTTCCTTTTTGGACAATCCTTCTTCAAATGCCCTTGTTCCTTACAATGAAAGCAATAGAATTTACCGGATTTAGATTTAGACCTTGACTTTGATATACTCCTATCAAATTCACCCTTTTTAGTTTCCTCTTCCTCTTACAAACAACCCATCTCCCGAATTATCTTTACCATCAATACCTGTCTTCTTTTAACTCCTTAGAGTTCAAAGACACTTTAACGTCTTCCACGGAAATTGTGGTTTTTCCATACATAACGGTATCAACAAAATTATCATAAGATGGTGGTAAGGAACAAAGCAAACCTAATGTTTGGTCTTCATCTTCAATTTTGACATCAATATTGGCCAAATCCAAGAGAATTTTATTATAATCATCAATATGATCTATAATAGACATTCCTTCATGCACTCTAAGAGTATGTAATTTCTTCTTAAGATATAAACGATTAGTTACGAATTTAGTCATATACCTCTTCTCCAAGTATGTAATTTCTTCAAGTTTGGTCTTCATCTTCAATCAGGCATCGTTTAGTCGCAACTTCTCTCAAGACCTCATTGCTCAAACACAACAAAAAATTGTTCCATGAGTTCTTCCTTTGCTTCATCCGATAATGTTGTTGCTAGAGCCGTTTTCCCCTTCAAAGTTTTCACCAAACCTTGTTGCACCAAAACATCCCTCGTCTTTAGCCTCCATAAATTAAAATCATTCTTTCCATCAAATTTCTCAATCTCATACTTTGCCGCCATCCTAGATCGCTCCCACCCGGAACTCACGATACCAATTTGTTATAACAAATGGCTCTTCCAAGCACAATCAATCAAGAATTGAAATACAAATTAAAATCAAAGTAAATCAAGCACTCACAACACAAGGATTTATAGTGGTTTGATCGGGATGATCTACATCCACTTTGAAGGCGACGATAACGATTTCACTATGTATCAAACAAGGTTACAAGAGTATGATCCAAACCCCCTCTCAAGAACTAGCTTCTACTGCCTCCATACACTATCTTTTTTTCTTTTTTGTTTTTTCTCTTACTAACACAAAGGAAGAAGAAGACTTTTTATGTCTCCTGATGCCTTTTGAGCCACAAGAAGTAAACGGGAGAATGGCTCGGGTAAGTGGGTAAACCCAACTGAATACAAAACCCGTATTCAAGGCATAAATATAACAATTTGTGTGGCTAGCTAGTCTCGCCCTAGTAATTATCTTAAATACACCTTAATTAACGAAATGAAGTAATTCATTGCATGAAATAAAACCTTGTTATAAGTAGTAATGATGTGTGATTGTAAATTTTTTTTAATGAATTATGAAGTTTAGAATACATTATTATTATTCTCAATTGGGGTTAGTCTACAAGAGTTTATGATGAAATCTTTGTTTTGGGAGGAAAAAAAATAATGAGAAGTTGGAGTAAACTGAGAAAAATTTGTTAGTGAACCTTTTTATTTTCGATCATTTTAAATTAAAAAGTTCTAGTTTCTAGTACCTTAATCATTCAGGTGGAAATGATCCACATTGAAAGAAGAAACAAAAGCAAGCACAAGACTTTTGTTTTCACACCAAAATGATAGTGCAAGATAATAGATTTTTGGGTTGCTACATGATTGAAAATGGTTCTTGATTTATATTGAAGAGAATGTTATCGAGCCAACTATTTGGTTTTTGGTAAACTACATAGAGCAAGAGCATCTATCATGGTTCTGTAATTTGTTGGATAAATATGATTTTTGTACAGTCTCATGAATTTGTTGGATAAGTATGATTTTTGTACAGTCTCATGAATTTAGTTTATAAGAGTCCCACTTAAATTTTACTTATTTATTTTTAAAAATTTAGAGGTCGTATAATCAGTGAACCATTTTTTCTCTCCTGTCGTCCACCGGGATATGCATGTTTTTTTATGAAACCTATTATAGGGGCTCCAAGAAAAGAGTTTTGCTGATCAAAAAAAAGAAAAGAGTTTTGAGGGCTCCTAAGGATTCAAATATCCTACAATGAAGATAAGGGGACCTAACTCATAAAAAAAATACTAAAATACCCTTAACCTATTAAATATTGAAAACCTAAAACTAATTTGTTTTCATTCCTCTCCTTTAATTCTTCCATTTTCTTCTTCCCATCACCTCCATCGCTTATTTATTCGATTAATCGTCAAATCTCAAAATAATTCATTATCGATTAACACCATTTAATCCACCATGACTTGATAAGGTAAAATCAAAAACCCATCTTATTTAATTGGTTTCAATGCATGGATAAGCGGAATCGATCGAATTGGGTTTTGAAAAAAGCAGTTTTGAAGCTTGTCTACGGTGGGGAAATATGAATTTTCCCAATTAGTGAAATGACAATCTCACGGTTGCAGTATGAATTTTCCCAACCGTAGACAGGTCTACGGTTGGGAAAATTCATATTTCCCCACCGTAGACAGTATTGAAACTGTTTTTTGCAAGAATAAGTGATGGGTTTTCTTAATTTTTTCTTTTTATGATCGTCATCATCATCACGACGGAAAAGAAGAAAAGGAAGAAAAATAATAGGTTTTTTATGATCATCATCTTCATCATGATTTATGAATGAAAAGAGAATGAGAAGACAATAGATTTAGTTTTTGTATATGATCATCATCTTCATCATGATTTATGAATGAAAAGAGAAAGAAAAAGATAATAAATTTAATTTTATAATTCATGAAGGAGTATTTTAGCCATTACAAAAAATAGTTAGATATGGGGTTTTGTTGATTCTTGTTTCATAACCCGATTTTGTCATCTTGTGAGCCCTCAAAACCAAATATTTGGAGCCCCCTATAATAGGTTTCTTTTTTATTTCAATATTTATTTCCTTTGAAAGCTAGTTAAAACTAAACTGAAACACTTGATCGGTTGATTATTAATAGATTATATGAACTTCGTACACACCAATGTCATGAACACTTACTCTATCGATTTGTATTTTTACTTTCAAAGACTCTTACATCATGTTTGTTTTTTCCTCTATGTTAGCCTCTATGTAGTGGTGGGTCCCATTTATATTTGTGTTTATTTTTCCACTACCTCTACATAGATAGAGGCAAATCTCTATCTATATAGAGGAAATCAAATAACACCAATTATGTGCTATCTTTGAGCCTCTACCCCTATTAAATCTTCAAATGACTAGTATCCAGGAAACTTCAATTTTTTTTTCACTTGACTACCCGCATTGATAGATTTCTATTGAGCATGCCCGGTACTTAGTTCTCTGACATTGAATGTTAGTTACCAAGCATCTGGCACCGGTTTAGGCATGGTCTTCATCAATTCAGGCATGGTCTTCATCACTTGCGGCATGATCTTCATCATTTAGAATTAAAAAAAAAAAAAAAAAATCGTTTCCAAAGTGAGGAGCCGGCGAGAGGAGAAGAGAATTTGAAAGAGAGTGGGGAGAGTTTAGAATTGAAAGGGAATGAGGAATATTTGGGTTTCAAAGATCTAACCCTAAAAGTGATTAATAAGAAGTGGATATGGAAATGGGGGATACGATTTTGTTTTTTTTATTTTAAGTTTTTTAATTTTTATTTTGAGGGAAGGGTATTTTAGTATTTTCATACCCAAACGTCACCCCTTAGCCGACACCATGGGTTGGGAGAAGTAATCAATATCCCCCGATTCCTTTTTATATCCCCCAATTTCGCGTTCTTTAGAAAAAACGATATTTTTGTTCCGTTTCAGAAAAAGTGATATTTTGTTAGTTTCAAATAAAGTGATCCCCGTTTGAGAAAAAGTGATATTTTTGCCCTTTTCGGAAAATGTGATTTTGCCGTTTACGAAAAGTGATATTTTTTTCCGTTTGGAAAAATTAATATTTTGCCAGTTTCGGAAAAATGATTTTTCCCGTTTGAGAAAAGTGATACTTTTTCCTTTTTGAGAAAAGGTGATATTTTGCCGTTTAGAAGTGATATTTTTTTGCCGTTTCAAAAAAATTGATTTTTGCCGTTTACGAAAAATTGATGTTTTCACCGTTTGAAAAAAGTGATACTTTCGTCCGTTTGGAAAAAGTGATATTTTTCTTTCGCGTTTTGGAAAAAGTGATATTTTTGCCTGTTTAGGAAAAATTGATTTTCTAGTTTCACAAAAAGTGATACTTTTGCCAGATTACAAAAAAGTGATATTTTTGCCGTTTGGAAAAATGATACTTTTGCCCTTTTTCAGAAAAAGTGATACTTTCATCCCGTTTCAGAAAAAGTGAACATCTTTAGTTGTAATGAATCTTCATGGATTTTTTGAATTATATATGGGTAAAATGAGAAACATATAAAATTGGCTACACAATAAAGAGTTATTAGATAGTGGGTAGTCAAACAAACATGGTTTTAAGAGACATTATATAGTGATATTTATATAGATGTAGAGGTAAATCTCTATGTAGAACAAGATATAATTAGGAACTGTTAATGAGCACGTGACAAAACACGATTTCAGAAGTGATACTTTCAAATACGTCGATACCAGCAACATTTGGAGTAATTGGGAACTGTTAATGAGCACGTAGATGAAGCTCAAAGCATTTTTATCGTGGAGAAAGAGGTGAAGAGTAAAGCTGCAATGGTTTTCTGTAGTTCTATTTGGTGTTAGATGGTTGTTGCTGCTGTACTAAGAGTAATGGAATGGATGTGCTGCAGAATGGCAGATTGCGGTACTTTTTTTCCTGTACTTAGTCTGCACTTTTCACGAATTGATGCTTGCAGTCTTCTTGTATTCTTGGATTCTCAACTTCAAAGAGAATATGTAGCAGTTGCCAGTTGGGATGTAGACTCATTTGGAGCATCTGGGAAGCTGCTTATGATAACGTATTAGATGCTACGAGCGGGTGGATCTTTTATGCAATTTCTCCTTTTCACTGTCGTGATGGTTTTGATAAAGGATTTGGAGATGGTGGTGCCCGTAATTTGTTGGATAAGTATGATTTTTGTACAGTCTCATGAATTTAGTTTATAAGAGTCCCGTAAATTTTATTTATTATTTTTAAAAATTTAGAGGTCGTTATGTCAGTGAACCATTTTCTCTCTCCTGCCGTCCACCGGGATATGCATGTTTTTTTATTTCAATATTTATTTCCTTTCGAAACAGTTAAAACTAAACTGAAACACTTGATCGGTTGATTATTAGTAGATTATATGAACTTCGTACACACCAATGTCATGAACACTTACTCTATCGATTTGTATTTTACTTTCAAAGACTCTTACAATGTGTTTATTTTTCCTCTATGTTAGCCTCTATGTAGTGGTGGGTCCCATTTATATTTGTGTTTATTTTTCCACTACCTCTGCATAGATAGAGGCAAATCTCTATCTATATAGAGGAAATCAAATAACACCAATTATGTGCTATCTTTGAGCCTCTACCTCACGGAAATGTTTGTATGACACCCTGGAATAGACTGCTGTTGGTTTCAGTCACGTCTGCAGCATAGACAGTGATTGCATTTCGTTCATTTTTGTTGTGATTGGTTCTGCTGTCTTTGGGCTTGCGGTACTGCAGTCTATTATGCACTTGTAAACCTTGTAAGCTTGGCTTTGGCTTGGCTCTTTTTTCATTTTAATATAACCTTTTTCATCCAGAAAAAAAGAAAGAAGTGCTACCCAAAAAAGATGGTTGACAAAGGGGTTGTACTTCTATACTTCCCGTTCCGAACTGAAAATGGTTTGCGTACCTAAGATTCTTGCTAAATTTGGTTCCCGTTTGATAGAGGGGTTGAATGAAGGCCATTAAACACCACATATGAGAATTGTTGGCAAACTGATCAAAGCAAGATTATTGACTTTAAACACCACTTTGTTAGGGAAGTCCCCATATGCAAGCGGACATATCATAGTAGAAAACTTCTTTTAACTATTTTCATATCTGGAATTGAGTCTCATATATCAGAAATCAAAAAAACAACGGGAACAAAAATCATATTTTGAAGTAGAGAAGAAAAATACTTTCAAAATCAGTAGACGTACTATTCTAGTGATATTACAGTTCTCGTAAATTACCACGCTTCAACAATCGTAATGGTGAGTTCAATTTGTATAGCTTACCATGTAAATAACATCCGAAGCTTTACTTGTGGTCAAATCAATTCATATTATACCAAAATTTAAGGCTAATTGTTTTCTCGATCAATGATATTTTCAGTGGTTATCTCTATTTACTAAGTTTGAGAGATACTTCGTGTTGATCGACGTGATAGCTATACTTTGATCTGGTATCTGATTTACTAGCATCGGCTGCAATAAGGGCTCGGTTATGTGCATGACATCACCAATTAAAAAGTAATGAGGTACAGTCAAACATTCAAATCATCGGCAAAAATTTAATTCCAATAATCTTAATTCACTCAATATCTAGCTTCATTTGATATTCCGAAATGTTAAATTGACCGAAAAAATCTCGCAAATTTTGGCCCGCGTTTAATTCAAATGGGACCTACATGAACCCATTTACCCATCCAAATGCTTAGAACTTTAATTTCTTCCGTCCATTTTTTTGTCGTGACGTTTTGCGGGTTAAAATCTCGGTAACTCTAACATCTCTCTTTGATATTTGGGTTTGAGGTCTATATTATGCAAGTGTTTAACTAGGTCTATTTATGGAAACACTTAATTTGGTCTTAGTTAAAATTTTCATTTGTGTTTCAAAAATACAAAATACATGGATTTGCGAAGTCGAATGATTTCAGTCTAAACTTGTTTTCATTTGGTCATGTGTATCTCGTTATAATTAGGCCGACCAGGCGAAGCCCGGGCTCTATATGGTGACTTTGTGTCGTGTGAAGCGTGACATTTTTTGGATTCTGTAAAAGATTGAATTTTGGTCGGACACGGAAAAGACTAAGATGTCCCTACAAATCAAATTTTACCTTTTCCTTTAGACATTTTAAATAAAATAAACCAAGAGGAGGAAATAAGGTATTAGATATTTTAAGTAAATAAACCAAAAGAAAAGGGCACAACAGTAAATGCATTTTTTATATATTTAAAAACCTCGTATATTTATTCTGAAATCGTATTTTTATAAATTTTATATATTTGGAAAGCCCTTTAAATTAGCTACGCAATGAGCACAAACAATGATATCAAATTTTTGTTTTTCAATTTTTTATATTATTCTCCAAATTTTGTATCTTTTCTCCTTAAAAATTAGGCATAGCTTAAAATTAGACATATCTTAAAAAAATTGAAAAAAACTACAAGAAAAATAAAATGATTGACTAAGTATAAAAAAAACAACTAATTTTAAAATAGAAAAGCACAACATATGGTGTTGAATCACCAAAATGATTTGCGCGTAAAAATATACCATGGCCTACTGTGCGGAAAAATGATACTTTTTGTCGTGTTTGGAAAAATTATACCTTAAATGCTGGAGATTAAATGCCGTCTCGGGAAAAATAATATTTTCACCCTACGGCGGAACTAAATTGTGAACACAAAATTTAGTTTTACGTCAATTTTTGATTCGGCCATCCCAAATGGTAGCGGTCATCTAGTAAGTACCATCTAGTAAATAAGTAATGATTTGTGATTATAAATTTTTTAACTATTAAATGATCTGTGAGACTTGGAATTTATTTTTTCTCTTAACGGTGGTGCTTAGCCCATGAAATTATGTGCTTAGCGTGCTATGTGCCGTGTTGTGCCGGAAATTATGACGTGTCGTGCGGTGTTGTGCTAGAAGGCGTGCTGGGCTGGGTTGTGCCAGAAAAATAAACGTGTTGTGTCGTGCTGTGCTGTGCCAGGCACATCTATTTTATGTTTTCTAATATAAATGTTTTCCAAATATTTAGGTATTATATGTATTATTATGGAAAAAAGTTAACATAGCGGTAGTAAAATGTCAATAATCGACTAGAATAAAGGTTTTTTTGTGAAATAAACACAAAATATAACGTATTGTACAATGTTTTGTAGTATTTTATACATATTATGACATGCTTTCTTAACGTGCTGTGTTGTGTCGTGCCATGTGCTAATCAGGTCTTACGCGTCTTTGTCTTTGACTGCTTTGTGCCAATTAGTCAAACCCGGCGTCCCATTTAACTAACGCGTTGTGCCGTCTTGGCCTAAGATCCGTCTTTGAGGTACAGAGTGTGCTCAACTTTTAGCGTGCTGGGCTGGGCTGTGCTCGTGCTGGCATAATCGGTAGGTAAAATAGATTATTATCTATCGATTATGTTTACGCTTTAGTGTAAATCAAAGAACATCAATCATAATCGGTAGGTAAAATAGATAGTTATCTACCGATTATGTTTCCTAAGAGTGGTTAAAAAGACCAAAATCCATAATTCTGGGTGAAGCAGTGGTAAGTTTGATCTTTCGTTTATATGGACGGGAATTAAAAAGATATTGTTTAAATATCATGTTTGGTTATTCCACCTTAGAATTTTGTTTCTTAATTAATTGGAATGGACCATATGCCATTATCTTCTTTAAATATTCTGAGACCATCGATTCAAAGAACAGCGTGATTTTTCATCCTCAAATACATATTTTTTCTCCTCCCCCGAAAATTCATCCCAGCGATGGAACCAGGATTTTATGTTTGGGTGGGCTAATTTTTTTTTTCCACCAACACTCTATTTTGTTTTTAATTGCCATAATTATAAATGTGTTGTAGTATGCGACGCGTCATCGTGCCTTTCTTTTTTGCATATTAGGTTTCAAGTCGAGTTCTTGTGTGAGTACCATTTTCGGAGGTGGCTGCGATTTAGTTATTTACACATCCATTTCCGTATATTTTGTGTTTACGAGATGGAGGAAAATAAAAGGCTATTATCAACTAAGCAGTGATAATCTAGTTAAGCGCATGGTGTAGTGAACTATTGTTTGGGAATTTCGGCCTAACGATAACTAATTAGGTAGACTTTGAGGAGCTGGGAGTTGTTATTTAATTAATTTGGCCTAGCTTTGCTAGTTAATTAT
>JAJJWW010000847.1:0-60044 GCA_023531295.1 Papaver armeniacum | reverse complement strand
AAATTTCTTTCTTGGCGAAATCACCATTTTGGGTATTTAGAGCTTCTTTAATCGGTAGTCTAGTGAGGTTATTTTCCTACCGATTATTATAGAAGCCGAGATCGTTTGGCACAAAATCGATATAATCGGTAGTATAATATCGTTACTAAGCTTCCGATGCGTTATTATAATCGGGGAACAAAAAATTTGGATTGTGTAAGGGCATTAACGTATTCTCCGTTTTTGGACATCCCTTAACGGTGTATATGGGTTGGGAATAAAAAAGTCGCCCCTAAAAGTGCAAGGCTTAAAAAGGCAACCCACAAAGGAAAAAAAAAAGAAAAGTTAACATGCACGTGAACGGGCAGAGGATGGACGGAAAGACTAGCCGCGGCTAACCCCGTATGAACACCACACTACAGAGCCTGTACGATTGGGTCGATGCCTGAGATTCCGAGGTTCCTGACTATATACCAAATCCAAATTTAGATTTTGGTCGATGTGGGACTAATATTTCGTAGCATTATAAAACCGAATGAACAGCCAATGCCTTGTTCATTTCCCCCTTTCTCTTAACCTCTTTCTCTCTCTGTCTCTCTTTCCTGACGATCAAGAAATGTCAATGTGGTGGATATTTCCGGAAGAGATTCAGGTACATATTTTCATCATATTACCACCAGTTAATTCAGTCTTAGCATGTAGATGTGTATGTAAACCTTGGTGTAGTCTACTTTTTGAATCCTATCTCTGCAACTTCAGTTTACATTGTTGAGTTTTGGATTGTGCTCCAGTTTTACATCTCTCCAACAAAGCTGAAGACAATGACAGCGCAAGCACAATTTTATTATCTTGTTCAAATTGTGAGTTGTAATTCAATCCCTAAATTTCTAGTTATACATTGTTGAACAAATTGTGAGGTTGAATCAATCCCTAATGATAGAATCTGTTGGTTTGATTTTACTTCTTCTCCATGAAATTTATTGTGCAAAGCATGATTTAATCTCTGAATAATAGCAAATTGTTTTCACCTTGTATGTCAATTAGCCATGGTAGTTAAATGATTTCACCTTGTATGTCCATTATTCAACACTCAATGTATAGGTAATGCTAGGTTAAGTCATTCCTATTTGAAAGTGATTAAATCACACATTTTGGAGGAAGCTAAACTAATTTATAAAATTAAGGATTTCTATGCATTTAGCAGGCGGTGGATTTGAAGCTCATCATTATATTGATTTTTAATCTTGTTCTTTAGTCTAATCACCCATCTCTAGTTATACACTGTATCTGCCAATTATACCAAAAATTACCTTCCAACATCAAAATCCACATAAATCTTTCCTTCATCACCCCTTTTTGGCTTCATAATATGACTTTGGTTCTGGAACCATCCCTGGTAAATATTTCCTGAACACTCTTTATGAGTACTTTTAGTATGATGTAATGGTTCTTGTCTCGCTCTGACCAGACCTCCACTCTTCTTTCACCTAGTAGAATTCACGGTCAGATTAACTGACGTTGAAAGAACAGAATATTTATCTTCATTTAAGCTTAAAACTGTTGATAAGAACATTTTTGCTCCATGCAAAATGTCTTCATGACATATGTGACAACAGGTGTCGTAGTAATAAAGGAATTGCACTTTCATGTTCTTTCTCCCATATCCATCTAGCTAGCTTTATTTTCTGCTTTCCTTAGTTGGTTTTATGAAGAAGTGTAAGTAGTAGATATAGTACTGCTGCTGTACTTGAAGAACCAATTACACCACCAGTTAAAGTAAATTGCACAAAACTTCTTATCGACGGGGAGTTTGTGAATTCTGCTTCAGGTTTGTATTGTTTGTTTATTTCTCATTCGCTTTTTGTAATTGTTCAAGAATTAAGACGTAAATTCAATCTTTGTCTGCCCACTAGGAAAAACTTTTCCCACTCTTGACCCAAGGACAGGGGATGTTATCGCTCATGTCGCTGAAGGTGATGCAGAAGATATCAATCGGGCGGTTTCCGCTGCTCGCAAGGCTTTTGACGAGGGCCCATGGCTGAAGATGGCAGCTTATGTAATCAACCACTCTTGATTTTTAAATTCTTAAATTCTACTTCACCTATGTGAGCCAAGAATTTGGAAGAGCACAATTAGATTGTTTTTCATTTTTACATTGTTTGCCTTCATAGGAAAGGTCAAGGGTACTTTTCCGCTTTGCGGATTTGATCGATAAACATACCGATGAACTTGCAGCACTTGAGACATGGGACAGTGGAAACCCCCATGAACAGGCCGCTCAAATTGAATTACCAATGTTCTCACGTCTATTTAGATATTATGCCGGTGAGTTAAACTAGATTTTACTTATGTCAACTGTAATCACTTTTTTGTTTTGACTTAAATTTTTTAAGATTTTGTTCTGCTTGAAACGTACCAGGATGGGCAGATAAGATTCATGGACTCACAGTTCAGGCTGATGGTCCGTACCATGTGAAGACCCTACATGAGCCCATTGGAGTTGCTGGACAAATTATTCCATGGAATTTTCCACTTCTCATGTTTGCGTGGAAGATCGGACCCGCTTTAGCTACTGGTAACAGTAGTGTCCTAAAGACAGCAGAACAAACGCCGTTGTCTGCTCTCTATGCAGGGAAGCTGCTCCATGAAGTGGGTTCTCTTAATTCATTTGCAGTGGCTTAGTCTTCATTTCTGAATGCATGCTTTAGGTTTCTTAGTTCTGTATTGTTAATTGCAGGCCGGCCTTCCTGAGGGTGCTCTGAATGTGATCTCTGGATTTGGTCCTACGGCTGGTGCAGCACTTGCTAGTCGACAAGGTAGTTTTCCTATTTCTGAGGAAGAATATATATCAAATTTTG
The DNA here is from genome assembly GCA_023531295.1 of Papaver armeniacum. NCBI lineage: Eukaryota > Viridiplantae > Streptophyta > Magnoliopsida > Ranunculales > Papaveraceae > Papaver > Papaver armeniacum. Next base: position 57,207 of record JAJJWW010000847.1, on the reverse strand, counting down.
TAGAATGAACACAATAATTTGTTCTCTCAAGTATTAACAAAGAAAAGGCCGACTTCTTTGCAGCTTGCTTTCACAGGATCAACTGTAACCGGCAAGATTGTTACTGAACTTGCTGGTAGAAGCAACCTTTAAGCCAGTGACTCTAGAGCTTGGAGGGAAATCCCCATTCATCGTATGTGAAGATGCCAACGTCGACAAGGCTGTTGAAACTGCCCACTCTGCTCTGTTCTTTAACCAGGTACGTGAATCCAATGGAATATTTGGATGAAGTACTGATGGAAAAGCTTACATAGATATGAATTATCGAATTTCAAGATCCTAAACGTGATTTGTCTATAGGGACAATGCTGCAATGCTGGGTCTCATACTTTTGTACATGAAAAAGTGTATGACGAGTTCATAGAGAAATCAAAGGCTTGTGCTGTGAAACGTGTTGTTGGTGATCCCTTCCAGAAGGGTGTCGAACAAGGTCCTCAGGTGAATTATCTCCACTTTGCATTCACGGACAGTTTAATATTGAAAAGATCAAATCACGAACTGCTGGGTCTTGTAGTCTGTCATCAGTTCTTCTAGAGTGTTTCTGTCTATACTGATGGGTTTAAAAAGCTCGGTCAGTTAGGCATTTCCCTTTATTCTGGGTTTGTTCACTGATATTGTCGCATTCCCAAATGAATATATCAGATTGATTTAGAGCAATTTGAGAAGGTTATGAATTACATCAAATCTGGTGTTGAATGCGGTGCTACCGTTGAAACTGGCTGTGCAAGATTTGGCGATAAGGGCTTCTATATTCAGCCTACTGTCTTCTCAAATGTTCAGGTATCATATACTATTTCCACATCTGAACCGTCGTCCTTTTTTACTATTATAATCGCCTTTCAAAACTAACAAAATTGGATTTGTACAAAATTAGGATAACATGTTGATCGCGAAGGATGAGATCTTTGGACCCGTGCAGAGCATCTTGAAATTCAAGTAAGCTTTAACCCATATTTTATCTTATTGCTTATAAAATATGATATTATCAGCCTTCATTTGTTGTCGTCCTTTTTTATCTTATTGCTTATAAAACATTGTCTATTCTCTACTTGTGTAACGTGTACTTTTTCCGTAACTACAGAGATCTTAGCGAGGTGATCAAAAGATCGAATGCAACAACTTATGGTTTGGCTGCAGGAGTTTTCACCCAGAACATAGACACAGCAAACACCCTGGCGCGTGCACTGAAGGCAGGAACTGTATGGATTAATTGCTTCAATGTTTTTGACGCTGCAATTCCTTTTGGTGGTTACAAGATGAGTGGACATGGAAGAGTGAAAGGAGTGTACAGTCTAAATAACTATTTGCAAGTGAAAGCTGCCTGTGGTTACTTCTTTAAACAACCCGGCTTGGTTATATAACCTTGATAAGCGTTAGTGTAATCTCTATTTTTTTTTAATTTTTTTTTTAGATCAGACTAAGTGTAATCTCTTCTTTTCTTGTCTGTGATGTCTATCAACAAATGAAGGCTGTATGTTTTTCCGTTTCTCTGTACTTTTTAATAGGAAAATATGTCTTTGAAAATGTCTGTTCAGCTCTTCTTGTGTTCTCTGCTTATTTCATGGTGGTTTAATATTAGGTGACACAACTAGTATCATGTCAAGGCACATTATGATACTGCAACGAAATACAATACACGAGGAAACAAAATATGTCGCGTCAGGCATACATTTCAAGGATATCTGAAGGATCTCAGAAATAGGCATAAAAGTATGGGTGCATGGGTTACAGAATGGCTGCTCTAGGAGTTGAGGAATGAATGACTTGAATCACTACTACCAGTATGATCTCAATTTTGAAAGTCAAATATTCGGCTCATACCCTGTTGGCCTGTTCCCAATAAGACAGTACACAGAAATCCTTTTAAAGGATCGTTAAGATTTAGTTTCAAACTTCCAACACAATCCAACAACCTACTAAAAATCCTTTTCCTTTATTTTCTTTATCAAATGTTAAAAATGGACTTGGAGAAGGGTGGTTTGCTCCATTAGATGATAAAGGTTCTTATTTCTCCGTCCCTTTTATCACTTTCTCTCTTCAACCAAGAAACAGAAGAAAAAAAGAAATTGTTAAAATAAGGTCATCCTCTCCAACCCACATATACATTTTTCTACCTTACACACACATCACTCACTACTTGCCTGTTGCTGCTTTGTTCCTTCAACTCTCTTCTGAACCAATATTCTTCATAGGTGGCAAGGAGAAAACACTAACGGTTGAGCTTCCGCTTCTTATCTCTCTCAATGATCGCAGTGCTGATAAAGTGCTCTTCATATACAAGCTCTCCATGTATTCGATCTCTGCAAGTTCATTTGGTCCTCCTTTAAGCAGGGTTTCTTTATCAGCAACAGGTCTAGTAGCGCAGATGACGTGCCCATCAACTGCCTTGCTTGTGACTGACGGCGGATCAGCTATGCAGAAGAGGTCATCCAGAATCATTTCACATTCTTTAACGAGTTTGTTGAGCAATTCGGTGGTGACAAAGGGTTGTTGCAAGACCCTTTGGATGAAAGGCAGACGAATAACAGCACCTGTTCGCTTGTCGTACTTCTTCAGTATCTTCACCAAACCTGGTTGAAGCATATCAGTATATAGCAATAGATTCGAAATTATAAACCTCTACATGAGATTACCAATATAAAAAGCTCAAAGACTTCTATAATTTTTAACAAGTACAACCACACTTCTTTCAGGAAGATGAGTAACAACAATTGTAACTTCAATTTAGAATGGAAATGAAAATCAGAAGAACAAAATAACTCCGGCTCGTTGAATCTCAGGAAACTCATGGAAAAACCTAGCTAGAAAAAAATATATAAGAATCTCTAAACTCCTTTCAAGCAAGCTAAAATCCAGGGCTATTATATTGACAAAGATAAGTAGGATAACATACAGTTTCCATGCGAATCCAATTCTAAAACTGATTATGGCGAGTTGAGAATGGCAGTAATATGCAAGAACCACAGTAAACCTGGTAATCTAAAGTGGCTCAATAGCTTAAAGTTATGAATTCATTTAGATAAAGTAAACATTTATGAATTCAGACCTTGTTAATATGCAAGTGAGACCCAACATTTCGTCTATACAAATGGAGGGACATACAAACTACTCCATGACACATGACAATTAAGGAACCCGATAGTGAAGGTCGAAACTAATCTTGTTTCAGAAAGAGAAAAGAATAAGAGTAAAGATGACAAGGAAAAATCATTTGCAGGAATCATCCTTATGTGGATAAGGAGAATAACAGCAACCAGCAAAAATTACATGATAGGATAAGTCAATGGCCCACAATCTTAGGGTCTTAGCTTAATAACTAGTCATATCAAATCCTTATCTTCTTTACGGATGTCTTCTTTTCATAATACAATACATGTGAAACTTGGTCAGCACCTTTAACTAATGAAGAAGAACAAATCCTTTGCAACTTTCCACTTTTGGAAAGAACAAATTAGTTTTTGACAATCATAAATGTTATAATATACTACTTCAGCTTAAGGGAATCATAAGATGATAGGTTGTCCTAACTATTTTTGTCCCCATTTTGTATAGATTCCGATTTCATATATTTGATATTCCCTATTCAGATACTACAAAACTTCAAGAAATGACCTTTGGCAAACCCAAAGGGCAATTACGGATGACTTTTGCACATAGACCTCTCTCTTCCTCAGTTTTTTAATGATTCCCATGGTTGACCTTCACATAGATCACATCTAATAATGTAAACCGCATACTTAGCCACTAACTCTTCAAGATTCCCTTAACCCTGATTCTGAATTCAAGGTACAAATAAAAGGGGGACAAAGCCCAGAGACTAGTTTTCTTTTATGACATCCACAATCAATCCATTCCCATCATTATGTTGGAAGGTGCATAAATATGAGCCTACTAAAATCACAACCACATATGTCACTAACGTACCACATGATCAACAAATTGCAAGAAAAAACAATAAAACCATAGGTCGTCCATTATTTAGCACTAGATCCAAAACAAAACTTCTAAGGTTTAGTGCAATTAGACCTGTAATCACAAATTGAAACAATGCTGAACAGAACATGTACTAGTTCATATGAAGTACATTTTATGTGTGCTGGCAAAAAGAGAGCTAATAAAGTACCTGTATAGTTAAGGGCACTGTAATTCTCCAATAAAACCATCTCTCCATGAAAATCCACAATTTCCTTTCTTGCCTTAATCAAGTCTTCATTTGATGATTCCTTTGCTTTCGCAACTCTATCCTGCAACTCCTGCACATTCCAAATACAAGCTCTCAAAATTACTACTACTAATTCACCACATTTTAATTACCACAGTGATATTTTACCATATGAACATAGAAAGCAGCATCTTAACCCTGATTAAACAACTAATAAAACCCACTATCATAAAATTTGGTCAAAATTTAAAACCAATAAAAGCGCCATTAAAGTCAGCTTTTAAATAGTGATAAAAATGGAATATCAAATGAAATTCAATCATATCCAGCGCATGTTAGCAACCTCAATCAAATTGATAAACCCTAAATTCCATGATCAAAACTTCCTCGCATGTACGCAACATTAATTCCAGAATTAATTTGATAGAAACAAAATTTAAATTTCAGAAAATATTGCACAAAAAATCTAAATTAAAAATGGAATGAGAAGGATTACCTTTAATCGGATGATATATTCTTCTTCTTTATCAACGAAAAACCAATTAAATTTCTCAAGTTCAGCTTCCAATAACCTAATGAAATCAATTTCCTCTCTCGTCATTCCTTTCAATTCATCTTCAGTAACAATGGAAAACTCTTCATCATCATCAACAGCTCTTAATCTTTTATTACTAGATCTTTCACCAACTTTTGGATCAATTAGTTTCAATCTTTTCTTCAATTCTTTGTATGATAAAAATTTATCTCCCCATTCTGGTAATGTTTCTTCAATCTGATTACTCAAACTTTTCCCAAACTTCATCTCTGAGACACAAAGAAATATTAATCAGATGAATCGGAATAACAATGAGGATGGTCGGAATCTGAAGCAAAAAGGGCCGGAGAATGTAACGGATTGGCAGAGAGAAGGTTGTTTTTGAGAGAGACGGAGAGAAAGTGGTGATTATATGAGGAGAGGAGGGAGAAGTGATAGAATATTCGACGGAAATATTTCTATATCCTTATCTTTAAAGAATTTTTCTTTTATATATTTATTCGAATTTGTTGTCATCTGTGAAGTGGTTAAAAAGAATCGGGCGGCTATATTTGTCGGCTGAGTTTCTTCTTTTTTTAATTTATTTTTGAAGGTGGTAATTTCAATGATATGGGTTAACAGTCGACTATGCTGCGTTAATTGACGGACGGACACTATGGTATACTAATACCCACAGCCGGCGGCGGATGGGTTTAGGATGTAAGAGTTGTTCCTATGGAATGAACAAACTTCAAGTTTGTTCATTTTGCTCCCTCTATTGACTCAACAAACATGAAAATACCAACAAATTTGTTGGTTTGTTCATTGAGTTAAAACACGTAGCGCGCACTTGATGAAAGACCGGGCGAGCTTGGCACCAGCGCTGGCGTTTGAGCCAAAAACGCTGGCGCTTCTCCTTGCAACGACCGTTCTTGTTTCACGCGCCGACGTTCTTCCTTAAAGCGCCGAGTTTTACATAAAAGCGCCAATGGTTGAATCTGGACGGCTGAAAACTCTTGTGATCTAATGGCTATAATTTTTGAGTTCTATAAATACTCCTCATTTCAACTCTAAATTCACACATTCTACACATTCTTCACTCTCAAATTATCTACAAAAATGCCTCCCAGAGTTCGTGGTGTTAGATTCACTCAACAAGAGGATTTAGCTATTTGTAGAGCCTTTGTTTTTCACACACAAGATGATGTCATGAGTAATGTAGCCGATTCGACGTTGACTTTCTCGGGAGAAAGTTTACTGAGTAATGTTCAAAACTGGGAACATCCATGGGCGTGATTCTCACGGATTGTCGCATCGTTTTAGCTTAATTAGTATGAATGTATCTGAGTTCGTCGCTCAACTAATGGAGAATCACAAAAATAAGCTCAACGGTGAAGCCGAACATGAAGTGTTGCCTTAACTTTAGCGATGTGGGCAAGATCTCACTACGGTCGTCCTTTCGACTTCCATGCTTGTTTCAACATTCTTAGGGTGCTCAACAGATACGATCCCTACATCGCCTAGGAATTCCACCATCCGCCGAGAATTGACGCCTATGTAGTAGTTGTTTAAATGTATTTCTTTTATTCTCATGTATGATGTGGTTGTTCAATGCAGTATGTTTTTATTTATGAGATTGATGGTGCAATGTTTAATCGAGTAAAAATTTAAATTACTTATGATATTGATGGTTAGATAATTATAATAACACAAAATAAACAACAAACTAAATAACATAATACCATAGTGAATCGATTTGTCCTTCAACTTCAATCAAATTTCACTCCACCAAAAAACACTTAGGACATTCCCAGTAAATGCCTTCCATATGTGTCTTCTTCATAAGAAGTCCGCAAATGCATAAAAGTCTTGCAATCGGGCTTTGAGCATCCACTGATTCTCTGTGGACAATGTTTGTATTCGTGATTTCCATATCCACAATGCTTGTAGTGTAATAACTCCTTCTTCAATTTGGCTTTAAGTTTGAAGTTTTTGCAGTGTTGCAATCTTTTCTTCTTCTTCTTTTTTAATCTTCATAAGATCATCTAACATATGTGGTTCCTCCGGGATGCTTAGGATCTTGACATTGCAAATACCTGAGATTTTCTGATTATGATTCAAACACCATTCTGATGCGTGAAAAACCTTCACGCGGACACTTTGAATACATCCAAGGTCATTGCATAAGACTGTGGTTATCCATGAAACATAATGGACAAACGTTTTTTGCTTCGACACATAATATTTGCTTCGCTTTGCCTTTAGAAAACATGGTGGATGTTGAGAAAGAAAATCTGTTAGTTTGGTTGAGAGGCCACCCCTAGTATTGTATTTATAACAAAAATACGCGTTGGTAATTCGGGCGGTTTTAGTAAAATCGCGGTTTTACTACAAAGCCAACTCCTATGGTAATTCAAACGGCGCAAAGGAAAGCCGCGCGGTTATACTACAAACGCCAACGGCTAAATTCCATTCTTCCCATCTCCAAAATCACATCTTCTTCATCTTCTTTTTTTCTAAAACTTCTAATCTCTCTCACTCTCCAGAAATGTCTGTTAAAAATCGTGGTCCAAAGTATACTGAAGAAGAGGATATAACTATATGCAAAGCATATTTTTTTCATAGGGTAATCACTGATATGGGCTTTCAAGATGCTTATTTTTGGGAGAACATTTTTTCAATGTTCGTCTAACTGACGGGAAACCCAGCAAACCGAGATGCTCGTCGATTGTGTGCTCATTTTCAATCTATTAGGTTTGCAGTCCAGCCATTTCTTGCTCTGGTAATGGAAATTGATCGAAAAAGTTTATCTGTAATCAAGATGAAGTGATCCAAACAACTCTTGATAATTGGGAGGAAGCTCACGGCAAACTTTTTTCAGTTACTAAGCGTGTTTTGGGATTCTAAAAAATGGTCCATCTCAAGCACATTTGTACTGCACTCGAATGCCCCTCCTGGTCTTTACAATGGAAGAAGATGTTACTCTTGTTTGATGTTGGTTACATCGTATGATGAGACCAATGAACAAAGACTATTTCTCGGGAAAGAGTATTGGGACATTTTGTAGCATCGCGAACGAAACCATAAGAAACAGTAAGAGCCTAGAACTAAGAATTGCATTCATCACTAAGGAAGTCAAACATTATACGAAAGTTTTGTGGATGGTTCACCGTAGCAATTCTGGACTATCCAACGAAGAACTGGTGAGTATCTTACCTTGTCCTCATGGACTCAATCGCATCATAAATATCTCGAACTTGTGTTTATCTCGTTTTTTACGTAAAACCATCGCTCGTGACCCGTTCATCAAGAAAGCGGAAGACAGCTTTAAGCATTTTGGGTGCTATGAACTCTACAGAGAAAATGTCGCTAGATTTGATATAGTTTGATATTTTTTAAAATGTGGTTTGATGTTATTTGCAAGCTTAAATTGTAATAAATTTCGCTTAATCAAGTGAAAAATCTCTATTTTAAAATCTAAATATTTTCATTCATTGATGTCAATTCTTTTACAAGATATAAACTTAGGCAATAATAAAAAATACTAAAAAACTTCAATAAAAATCAAGTACAAGTTTTGGCCTCGTGTTTATCTTTATTTGACGTATCTTCCATTCAACGCGCTCTTTGCTAGTTTCGCCTTTGTTTTTGAATTTTTTGTTGTTAACTTTCAAAACTGGAGCTCTTCTTTGCCTTTTAGCGGAACATTTTCTCGGAGCAACTTCAAAAACTTGCACTTCCCTCTTACAATTTTCAATCTTTTTAAAACTCCCACATATCTTAGAAACAAGAAATTCAAGTTTTGCATCGCAAAAAAGTGTGATCGCTTTTTCCGCCATTGAAATAGATTTTAGAAGAGAAAATTCAAGAGAAGTGAATTTTTGTGAGTGAATTGTTTGAAATTAATGGTAATTTATAGAGGTAAAAAGTGAATTTTGAATTTTAAAAAAACTACTGGTTGGCGTTTTTGCTACAAACGCCAGCGTCCTACGTTGAAGCTTTGAGCTCCAGCGATTGTCCTTCCAACGTCGGTGGTTTACCTATGAACGCTAGCGTGTGTCTTACGCTCGCGCGCTTGGTTATCCAACGCCTAGTGCTTTACCATAGTGGAAAACCAGCTTTGGCCATCCACCTGGCTCAACGAAAAGATGGGTTTGTTCATTCCCATAGGAATTGCCCTTAGCCTCTGTTGAAGCTAAAGTACATTTCCAGTTTTATACACTCCTAATAGCGCATCTGAATACTAGAAGCAAAAATGGGAAGTAAAACTATTTTGCTTTATACAAAAAGTTAATTTTTTCGACTTTTTAAAATTTTATATCCACACCGACTTCGTGCATTTGAATTCTGTGTCAAGAAGTTACTTCTGGATGCGCGCCCAAAACACGCTATAAGTAATGACATTTGTTGCCCATTTAACTAAACTGTAGTCTTTATAGATAGCATACGCCATACTTCTACACTTTCTAGGTGTAGGTGAGTAAGAATCAACTTCTTGTCCAGAAAGTAGGTTTCAGGGTCCTAATTGTCTCCGCCAGCTCCGCATCAGCTAGTGTGACAGGGATACCTTGTTCCCGTGCAAGTACTACATAAAAACGTAGTATTAGTCCCATACCCACCGGATTTAGTATGATCATGATAACGAGCATCAAAGTTCAACTTATTAAATAAAGCATCAGGTCTGCTCCATCTCCGATTTCTATCAACACCGGTTCTTGGGGCAGAAATTCATGTATTCCTTAGAGTCTTTTTTTCCAAATATCTATAATCTGATTGATTTTATTAACCAGGATTAGTACCGCTAATTATTTTCCCTTTAAAAACAAGATCACATATGTTCTCCCATAGGTTCCATAGAGAGATACTTACCAGCTACATATATTTATGCCTTTGTAAAACAGATTCATTGGGTTTTCTAACCAGTCTGTAAACCAAGCATAAAAACTCATTTTCCGTATTTGAAATATAGTGTTTGGTTCCACTATAAGCCACATACCTTTATTCTAAAAAAAATATGCCGCAAAGATTCATTATGGCTACCACAAAAAAGGACATAAAATATCACAGTTCTGATTATATTCTAATAATTTATCCTCTAATCGGCAAACATCTTTGAATACACTTCCACAAAAAATCTTAACCTTTTGTGGCAGATTTAACCCCAAAAATTACTCCATGGAAACTAACTATTAGGAACAATAGTAATGTTTACTTTTTCATTCAAGATCGCATTATAGGAAGTTTTTACTGAAAATATACCACGGCTACTTTGTTCCATTTAATTCTATCAACACCGCCCATAGGAATTCTAATTTTAAGAATGTTATTTACAGTCTCCTCATCGAACAGAGACTTGGTAGTTTCTGTCTTCCAAGTTCTCGTTTTACTATCTATTAGCTAATCCACAGTCTTCATATGACTAGAATACATTGTAGAACTAGGTGGAGAATTCAGTTGAGGTATCCACTTGTATCTCCAAATAGAGATATGTGATTCATCCCTTATTTTCTAACGGTAGTACTTTTAATAATTTCTAAGAGCAAGAGTTATAGGTATCCTCCATTGAAGACTTACTTGTTCATTTTTAAGTAGGACTTGTTCATTTTGAAAGAGTAATCCCACTGTGAGAAATTGTTGAACTAAACTGTAACACCCCGAAATTTTAGCATGGCGCATGCGCAAAGATGCGCCATGACATGAGATGAAGCTTCAACCAAAGCTTCTGTTGCGTAGTAAAAGAAACATTGGCCTAGGGCCAATGCGTTGACAATGGAAAACCATCATGGATGGACATCGGGTTGGCAGCGAACAGCCATCATGGCTGGACATCAGGTTGGCAGTGGACAACCATCATGGATGGACATCGGGTTGGCAGCGGACAGCCATCATGGCTGGACATCAGGTTGGCAGTGCACAACCATCATGACTAGACATCGGGTTGGCAGTGAACAACCCTCATGGCTGAACATCGGGGTTGGCAGTGGACAGCCGTCATGGATGAACATCGAAGTTGGCATTGGCAGGTGAATGCCCATCTTGGCCTTAATTATTCGTAAATATATGGCAACGTCCATGAATAGTAAAAGTGGGACTTGGTGAATGATTTCCTCCCCTAATCAAAGTTGTAAAAATGTCAAGTTAACATATATAGGGAGGGGTACTTGGTTGAAGGTGCATATACGGACCATGAACCAAGTAAGATAGCCTTGAGATGTCTCTGACCATTGCGGTTGGACATTGGAGTGGCCTATGGGCCAAAGACGGAAATACAGCCATCACGACCCTCCACGGGACCTGGCTCAGGTAGTGTTCAGACATAATGGTCGGACATTAGAACTGGACTGTGAGCCAGAACTGAATGTACAGCCATCACGGCTGTACATTGCATTTGGCCAGGGAGTCATGTACAGCCATCACGGACTTGGGAATTTGTGAAGTCATTTTTGCTCCCCTTTCCAAACTTGTAGAAATGTCAAGTTAATATATATATATATATATGGAGGGGTAGTTGGTTGAAGGTGCATATGCGGACCATGCACCAAGTAAGCTACATAGCTTAGCTGAAAGAGTATAAATGATGCTTAGGTCTCGTTTATAGCTGCATAGACTTGCCAATGGAACATGTTAAGCATGAGCATTACTATTCCATGCCACGGGCTCGATAATGCATATCCTATATGCATTTTGACAAAACGCAACCTACACGGACTAGGCCAATATCATTGTTGCTTGGCCACGGCCTCGAAAATGATTTGGTTTAAGTTGTCCCTCCGAGGATGAACTACTTGGTCCGTTGTTGATCCCTTTAGAGTAGGGAAGGGTACGTAGGAAGCCGCAATGAGTTACAAAGATTGCCAGGTCCAAAGACTTTGTTGCTCATATCATCTAATTGGGAGATGATTGCGACATTCCGGCCTTTCATATCATCTCGCTTGCAGATATTGCATGCAAGAGATGATTGTAGACAAACTTGATGAGGCTAGTTGCATTCCATTTCTTGTATGCTCATACTTCCTATCAAGGCATTTGACTTAGACATGTACCAATGGCGCATTGGACATGGCCTCGAAAGTAAGCCACATCGGTATGCAAGTTAGCGGAGCTTGCATGAACCTAAGGGAGATGGAATTAGCCCACAATGGTCTATGTGCAAGTCCAAGCATGCCTTATGCCCGGACAGATTCGTAATCCAAGGATGCATGTGAGGCGCATCGGCCATAGCCTTCAAGGCTTTAAGCCCTTCGCAGAACAAGGGTAAGATGGAACGGTGTGGAAACTAAGTTAGACGCATCATGCTCCACGAGCATGCTTGCAAGGGCGAATGTATGTGAACTTTCCTAGATTTAAGTCCCGGATCGTAGCTTCATCATGGCGCATCGGGGAAGTTATGGCCTGCGCGCCCAAGCGCGCCAGGCGTAATTTTCCGGTCTGTCACATAAAAACTATATATACTAACACATGATGTGCTATGCGTAAATTGTTTTTGAAAATTATGCAAAATTTGAAAATAAATGGAATCTCATAATTTAAAGGTTTTTTTAAAAAAATGTTTATATCATACGACATATAGTCAACCGTCCAATAATATCTCCCAGAACATAATTTTCGGACAAGACGTTCGTATGTCGTTTCACTCACTTTTCTTTCACATGGCATACTGTTAATCGTGTAATGCCCACTACCAACAAGTCCTTCACCAAGAAATGTATGAAAGACTTTGAGGTGAAAGAGGGATCTTTAGGTCCATAGTAGGACTAAATTAGAACAAATTGGTACTCACTTATTAATTTTGAAGTAATAAGATCACCGATTACCCATAGTCCTTGCCGTAACATCCTAATCATGAGTCATGACCGGTTATCACTAATCATTTAGTTCCAAGTATAAGAAGTATTTTCAAAAGTGTTTATATTTTACATATACCTCTTCAATTTACCAATTTAAGATTGAGTAACACCAAATAATATTAGTGAAAATACTACAACCCCCTTTCTATATGGGTTCAACATATAGAAGCCCCACTAAATGGATCATTCACATACTTTAGAAAATGATATTACTAGGCCCCGAAAATCAAATTTTCTTCGAGATCCGCCCATAATTAATTATTACGAATTTTAATAATGATGACACTACCCTTTTGAATATATACCAGAGGAATATCATAAGATACTTTCATTTCTCCATTTTATTTCTCTCTCATCTCTCTCTCTTTGCAGAAGAAAAAAAAAATCTAGGGTTTTTCTCGATTCATTTTCATCTTCCCTTATTAGATCTTCTACTATTGAATCTAGGTATTAACTTCTTAGAAAGCTATCGCATGTTAGACTTTCGTCGTTCTTTGATTTGTTTTATTAGTTTGATTAGGTTTTGATGTTTGTTTTAATTCACTCTATTCAGATCGGAGAAGAACGCAACAACTGTTAGGTTTTGATGAAAGCTTGCTCAAAATCGATTAGAAGATACGAAGAAAATCATCATCAACACTTGAATCTGAAGATTCATCATCAGAAACTATTTGAAAGATTAGTTTTATCTCATCAGAACGAAGATTCAATCCACATAAATGATCCAACAGATAAGTTAATCTATTACTATCACGTTAATTTCATCACAGCTATGTAATTTTTGATTTCAAAAACTTATTTAATTCGATTTCATCTAGAAAACCTTATTCAAATCATGATTGGAGTTCGAGATCTATTAGTATCTCATCTTAATCTCTCTTTTGAGATGAAAATTATGAACAATTTTAACAATGTTTTTTTTAGGGTTCTTGAGTGATATTTGATTTATATCTGAATCTATAATTTTATTGAAAATACAAATTCGATTTGAACTCAATATACTTTCATTAGTATTACCCGTCAAGTCGATTTAACTTTCATCAGCTTTGTATTTTCGTTCTTATTTAATCATTTGTGTCTTAAATGGAAATGTTTTTACTTATTTGAAAGTCAAGAACATATGCATATGAATGATCTATGATATGAAATGTGTATCTAATCGATAGTTGTTCATTATGCTTCAATTTTCAGTTCATAGCTTGTGATGGTGAAAGTTGGAGCATATGGTGATGGTGATGGTAGTGGTACCTGAAGCTAGAGAGTTGTTCATTGTGTTTCAATTTTCTAATTTTGATGATTATGCACAACATGTGTAACTTTCGTCTACACATCCAAAATTCATGTGTAACTTGTGTCTACACATCCAGAATTGCATGTGTAACTCTCGCCACACTATTAACTCCCAGCTTACACTAGTCATATATGTGTAACTCATATTTAGACTAGTCAACCGCATGTAAAACTGGTTATACATTGTTGTGTATATTGTTCTTTTTAATCTCATAAAATCTTATTGTTTTTTGTTACTCTCAAGGTTGCAAATAACTCAATAAAGTTGATCGCTTATTTTTGTGGTATTTTTGTAGGATGGTCTCCCGGAATTGGAGTTGGCGCCAAATGTTGAAATGAGGAGTAGGAGGTGGAATTCACAATTGAGTAATTGTGGAATTTTAGAATGGAACCAGGACCAAGTGAAGAAGATTGTTGACACACTAATGGTGCTGAAATTGCATCCATAGAGGTTTGTTGGTGAGTGGATGTATTGATAATGTTTTGAATATGCTATTACATTTGATATTTCTATGGATTAGAAGTATTCAATTTTGAGTATCTAAGTAACATAGTTAAGTGCTTCAACTTTTAAGTATCTAAGTAACATCTTTTTTGTTGGCATGCAAGTTGTTTCCTCATTGCAGGTAAGCTGAACTTGAACTGAAGTAGTCTGAACTTCGGAATTTGGTATTGGAAGTAAGCAAAACTAGAACTATGCAAGTTTTAGGTCGAGGATGAGAAGAAATGGAGTTTCTTCCGAGAAAAAGAGTCTAGACTTTGAAGATCTAACTTCACTTATATTGATTGTAATGCCAATCACTTAGGTACGAAACCTAATATTTTTATTATGTCTTCCTTACCGCTTTTGCTCAATCATCTTCCTTGGGAATGTAGGTGAGGATATAGGTCTGGAATAGTTTGTTCACTTAAATCATTTTCCCATTTACATCTGTTTGAAGTCTTTATTGTTTAACCACTTGTCAAGGATGCGATAGTTCATGAATTGATCTCATCTTTCTAAGTTAACTACTGCACCATGGCTTTGACACAATCTATCTCGCTAGAAGGTAGTTGCAAAGACGACAACTTCATCAAGAAAATTGTAAGTAGTGTTGGTACTAGTACCGTTGATTCATTGAATAAGTTATTATGCTTTGACAAAATTTATTTGTTGGTACAATATATTTATCTCCTCTTGGGGTTTTGTAAGTGATATGATGACTTGACTTTCATCTTTCAAGATATGTGTTTCTGGTGTTTTTATCCTTAATCGATCTTTTTGGATGTGTAACTAATAGTTACACATGCTAACTAGATGTGTAACTTCTCGGTACATAAAGCAAATATATGTGTAGCTACTAGTACACATGCTAATTAGATGTGTAACTTATAGAAACACATGTTGAGGATATAAAAGTCTACGTGTTAAGGATGGACTTCAAAGGATAGAAAGGATGAAAGGTCATAGCTTCTTTGTGTTGCACACAACTTAGCAAGGATTTTGGGTATAAATAATAATGTTACTTATTATGTACCTCTAAAGTTATGAATTTGAATACTATTTAATATGATTGTCTACTTTTTTTTTTATGAACTTTGATACCATTCCTGGATTTTTTTTGATTATAGCTTTTTGACCTGTCATGGTTACAATATTTTGAAGGTATGGAGAGCTTGCGTGGTTTTCGGATACTTGTGTAACTTCTGTGTAATAGTAACTAATATGCAAATGGTTATCACAAAATAGATAACATTTCATCAGGATGTGTATTGTGTAGCTACTAGTTACACATGCTAATTAGATGTGTAACTTATAGTTACACAAGCTAAATAGATTTGTAATTTCTAGTTACACATGCTAATTAGATGTGTAACTTTTACTTACACATACGGATTGAATATGTAACTTCTCGTTTTAGTGATTGAATTGAAATGATTTGTGGTCCTGTTTTGTTGTTTTTGTTTTCATTGGATTGTTGAGATTAGTTTTTGTAGAAGATATTGGACAACTTTGATTATTGAATTGTGAATTTTCAATTTTGTTTCTCAATTAGAAGATTGTTACAATTACTCAATTATTAAATTATTTCATTTTCTTACCCATTTTGTTTTTTTGAAGCAGATCGCTTCACTCTTTGTCCAGATCTACTTACTTTAATTTCAAAGGGACTTGGGATTCCGAGGTGAACTCTTAATCTTTAAAATTCTTAGTTGTATTGTCTTGCAATATGTGAGTTTTACTATATGTGAGTTTTAGTTGGTTAGAAATGCATGGCAATTTCAAACCAACCAATATATAGATACTTGGCTTGTGTTGGCTTCACGACAAGAAAGAATTACTCCATCCATAATTGTTACTAATTGAGGATCACAAATCAGTTTCTTGTGTAACTTGTCAAGAGAATTTAGAAGAGATGTATCATATTTTCCATCAAATTACAATCACTAAGAGATGATCCATCTTATTCATGTTACTCTTAAGTATGTGTTTTTGTTTGAATCAAGATTTGGTTTCAATTTTGAATTAGATTAAAAAAATAAAAATAAAAGTTACAAGATTGTTTAGATTGCATTTGCGGGCACTTGAATTAATGTTTTTGTTGTGCAGCACTAGTACTCGCTTATAGACAGAGAAAGATCTAGAAGGTAGGAGAAGCTCGTAGTAAGGTATTGCATCACAATACTCGGTGAGTATGTTTAAGACGGTATCATTTACATTTATTTTGGGATAGTGTTCACATTTTCCATAAGATCTTCCATGCAACATCTATTTACCTTCTTAGCATCAAGAAATATGCATGTGTAACTTCCGCGTACATAAGTCATGTATGTAACTCCTAGTTACACATGCTATATACATGTGTAAATCTTATTTACACAAGTCGGATACAAGTGTAACTTGCGCTTACACTCCTAATAGTTTGTTTTTCAAGGTTCTCATCTCCACCTTTGTATTATTCTCGAAAGATGATTACCGTCCGAAGCTTTATTTTCCGTTGCTTAAAATGAGGCATGTTTTTTTTCTCCAAAGTATGTTGTTTGAAGATGTTGATAATCTTGTGCCTTTCAAGTGCAAGGTTCAGTTTTTTACTTGATGAAGAGTTAACGGAAGTTGCTGCAAGTGATGAGGTCAGAGTTGCTATTGTATATAAGATTAGCAGGGAGCGCATTGGCGAAGAAGTATTTTAATTATTTGGTTATTTTTGAAACAAATGTGGTATGCTTCAAGTTATTTGTTGTTGCCTGCTAAACCATTGTGCAGATTGATCTAATTGATAAACGACAAATTATTGTAAATGAAAATTAAAGTAATACATGTATTTTCCGTATATTTAGTTCTGATGTGTAACTTGTAGAAACACATACATATATCACGTGTAATAAAAAGTTACACATGCATATGGATGTGTAACTTGTAGATACACATGCCATACACATGTGTAACTTCCGGGTACATATGTGCAATCTGTTTCCTGCATACGCATGTGTGAGTCCACACATATATATACAAGTGTACTTTGCATTACACATGTCATAAGGATGTGTAACTTCTGGATACACATGACATATGCATGTGTAACTTCTTTCTACACATTCACACTATACTTTAATAATTTTGGGCCTAAATTTAATAATTTTGGCCTAGATTTAAATATTATTTAATAATGGACTTGACAATATGCATAAGGGTATCAAGGTCTTTTAATAACTCTAGGCCTAAATTTAAACTTCTTTTAATTAAGGGCCTCATATTATGGATTATCCATGGGTTGGGCCTTAGCCTAATATTAATACTTATACCCAATATAAAAACAGACAAAAGATTATACCAATCACGTTTGAAACCTTAATTAATAAAATCACTCTTACGTTCAATTAACGTCCGTGTGAAAAAGCTTATCAGTTAGCCAACTCGTGTGATTCGCACGACCACCGACTTAACGTCTTTTTAGATTGAAATTTGAAAGAAATGAAAATTTATAATTATTGGATGTATCAAGGTCAACCGTAAATTTAAATAACTAAGTAGAGATAATCGTTAAGTAATTAACTTTTTCTTTCTTTTCTTAAAGAAACCAAACTTCATGAACTATTGAATAAGGTTCCGCCACCTTTTTGCCTCTCGTCGAATATGGGTATTCCCGAATTAAGTTGGTTTGATGGAGTTGGTTCGAACTACGTTGAGAGTTGCGTCCAAAATAGCTTGACCCAGACATCCACCCTAACCTTCTTTCCTGCTAGATAATCTACTATCACCGTACTATAACATGCAGGCCCGTACTGTGGGCATAGGCAACCGCCTAGGGCACCTGGGATGATGAGGGGCCCCAAATATATAGTTTTGATTATACTAAAAATCAAATGTGTAGTTTATATTCTCATCACCATCAAACCTTTTAACAATTTTGGCCTAATACATCTTAAAATGGAAAATTATTTATCCAATATAATTGACCCATCTAATTAAAGAAGCAAAGCTTATATGACTCGTATATATGATATAACATCAACATTGTTTTTACATGAACATAATATTTTTCTAACGTGAAAGAACCATTGAAGCTTACACAACTCAATAACAACTCTTTCCTTATGGTATGAAAAGAGTTGCATTAATTTCATTTCCTAGTTAGAATTTCTCAACAATAAATGACACTAAATAATTTAAGAATTAAGAATATTTATAGATGTGAATTATATATATGTTATACATGTGCTATCACATATTACGCAAATTAAATATCTTTTGTAGTCTGAATTTGATATTGTATATTAGCTTTTAGATGATATCAATTTGAAAAAAGCAACATATTTGTTACAAAACCCTAAATACTAGCTTGTATCAAAAATAAAATTCCTTAAAAAAAAGATTGATGAAAAATCATTACTTTTACATAGTTGTTTTTATTTGTACGTTTTTAATGCGTATAATCTATTTTTTACAGCGCCAATTTAGTGTTTTGCCTAAATCCCCTTAAAAGTTAGCTACGGCTCTTATAGTCACCTTCCACCCCGCCTTATGGATGTTGTTGTCTTGAGCCTCACGTAATTTCTAGAACGATACATGGATCTCGGCCTCCTCAAGTGTGTAAACTAAGAGTTGGTGGCACTCTCCTCATCTGATGGTACCTGTAGAATTACGAAAAGTTAATCCCATCCCTGCAAACGAAGTAGCATTAATTAAAGAATGTAGCGTCGTAGTTAATTTTTCTTGGTCTTCCATCTGATATCGTTCTTCTTCTTCAATGACTCTGACGTTAATACCTCTTTTGTTTCCCTTAATTTATTGAGATACTCGAATACAAAGCCATATCCTCGCTAATCGAATTATGATAGAGGATGGACTTTAAGTTTCTCATTGAACGCCCGAATACTTAGCCTCCATATATGCCACGAAACCATATCACAAATATCCATCCATTTATGATACTCCTCATCCCAATTCATAGATGATGTGCCCCTGACCGGAATGAGGATTGATTGGATTGGGGTAGAAAAATGCATGTTAAATGCACCTATAATGGTGTTCAATTATCCAAAATGGAATTTCCAAAAACAAGTTAACAGAGGACCATGACTGAAGCCAACTACTAATAGAATCAAAATCTAAGTTGTATACAACCTTGCCTATAGTCTAAAACGGAAAGGGAACATAATTGTATCAATCTTGATATAGCTCCAATAATAAACCTAACTGGAAGAATGTTAGAAAATATATCCAAACAAAAAGTAGAATTTATAATCACATTAAGGGACAAGATTTTCCAAAATATTGGTTTAGGAGGATGGTTCAAAATATGGTGGTTCTCGCTTTGTAGAAGGTACGAGTGGATAAAGTACATTTTTGGTAAGAGGCCATTTGATGGTGTCCGGGTGACCGAATTTTATCTTAGAAATAAGGCAAACAATGTGAGAATGGAAAATGGATCATCAAGGACAAGGTCCGCGTCTTGTGTTTAAAATCAATTTAATGGCCGACCAAAGTAAACTTAGCCTTAATAGTTACGAATGAAGGGGTATGGGGAAGAGTTAGAGTAGGCACCCAACCTCCCAGATATTTGTATCAAACCTGTTAGAGCATTGCTCAGTTGAACCCCCTAAGCATTGGTATGCAAAGTTGGTTGTCATATTTTAGTTGCAAACTCGAAGTTGTTTGATTTGATTACTAAAGTCAACTTTATTAGGTTAGACTATAAATATAAAAATGTTGAGACTTGCTCTTGTTACTCAAGAATCTAAAGATATATGGGCATCAACGAACACATCATTCTTTTGTTCGTGGTTTAGTAACACAAACTTGACCTTTTCCATTTCATATCTAATATTTTGGGTTGCTTTAGAAAATGATGGTGATTTAACTTATATGTGAGTCACATATGTACTAATATTGTTTTATGTTTTATAAATTGTGTATTGGTGATCTGTCTTTGATCTTCTTTGCGGAATTTAAATAAACAATTATAAAAAAAAATAACACAGAACATAAACCGACACAATTTGTGTTACTTAATTGCAAAACCCAATTTCGCAGGGAAAACAAATATATCATTCTTACTTGAGATCATTAAAGCATAAGAAGTTGCAATACAAAAGAAAACAAAACATTCATAATTAGATAGATTTTCTAATTGCTCTTTTTTCTTTTCTTATCCCCCTTTTTTCCAACTCGCCCGGAAGAGATTTTTTGAATTAAAAGAATGGCAATTGTCCACCTAGCTACATAAGTTAGCTATATCCAAAATGGATGAACTTGGGTGTTATATGGGAACCCATTTAGGCAGATCAATTTGGTATACATATGCGTTGTTGCGGTTTTAGTTTTTCGATAGTCTTTGTTTTAGTTGATCTGTGACCGACAAAGTAGTTTATACTGATTAAACGGAAGAACCTTTGTACTCAACTTATCTATGATTTAATTTTGAGATTGAAAGAGAGGTTATGACACATGTTAGTCCTTTACTATTTAAGATTACAATCCAAATGAGTTGAGTGGATGAAGTCTCACAGCAGGTGAAGCAACTTGAGATAGTGAACTCTATTTTTGGATTCACGTGCGTATAACAGATTAGTTGTAGCACTGGAATACTGAAGGAAATGAATAACTAGGAGTATTTTACTTGGTATCAACTATACGAAGTTGCGGTAATCAATTTGTATAACATCTTAATTCTAAGAGTTTTCAAAAATGGACTAGGTCTTGAGGTTTTTTTTGACTTACAATTTTCTTCACTAAAAATCTGGTGTGTCAGATTTACTTTAATTTACTTCGATTTATATTGATTTGTCTATAAAATAAAAGTAAATATATGCGTACGTTAATCAAACATTTGGTAAGATCTCATAGATCGGTTCTGTTCTGAACTTAAGCTATATATACCAAGTGTACATCTTGTTGAAATAATCTTTTGACACATTTTTCCTATACAAGATTATAAAAGGCATGTCTGTAGTAGGTTGACATCGAAAAGATTGTGGTGTACTTGGTACCCTCGTCACTCCCATCACCGATTAACAAGCAAACCTATTTTTATACCGCCCTACAATGGATCCTTATTTCTTCTTTGTCCCCACTTTTAGAGGGTTGGTGTGCCTGCAATAACTTGATAATTTTAGCCCAAATAATATCTTTATTTGTCACAAGACTCGCAAGGAATCTTAGCCAACAACAGTTAGATCATTGCTCGGTTGAACCCTCCAATCGTTGGTATGTCAAGGTTGTTTGTCATATTTTAGTATCAAAATTCATAAGTCGCTTTGATTAGATTACTAGAGTCAACTTCTTAAGGTTAGACTAAAAGTCTAGAAATGTTGAGACATACAAGTATTACTCAAGACTTGAAGATTCCGGTCGTATCTACACCAACGATGACATCATCCTTGCACTTGAGGTTAGTAATACATGACTTGACTTGTTCACATTTCTATATCGTAAGTTTTCAAGTCGTTTTTGATTGAAAACATAACATGTGAAATTATATACATGAAACTCTAGTATAAGACACTTGATCATCTTTTCGTTATCAAAGTGTCAAGGAAAATATATCAATAGTGATGAATGCTTTATTGGTATATTGAATTACGAAGTATAATGCTTATCTTTGAACTTCGTGAATTGTGACATCAACATTATTTTTATAACTCGTTATTGGATTGTGTAGTGAACATAGGCTTGATTTCATGCATAGAAAACTATGTTTAACTACATGAGTTTAAGAAAGTAGACGTATTTAACTTGTTTCTGATTTGAAAGGAAATCAAGAGGATTAGAAGTCCTTTTATCAAGATCTTAAGGTTTGACCATTCCTAACCTATAGGGAATCAAGGTAAAACCTATCCTAGCTTATGTTGGGAGCCAAGGTAAACCGATCCCTACCTATATCGGGAGTCAAGGTAGAACCGATCCTAACATATATTAGAGTCAAGGAATAACCTGTATCCATAGGCAAAAAACGATTTCTCTAAGTCACGTACACTTTAGGTTTATGTGATTTGAAAATTGGGTTTGAAAAATAGGAAAGTTCAAGATGTCGACATAATGAGTAATTTAACGTGTGCCGAAATATTATTTCTTAATTGTTCAAAGATATTCCTCGATACTCAAGGTGATATCCCAAACCGAGATAAGTAGAGAATCTTTTGAGATTTTTGAATTAATATGTTTTGTTTTAGTAGCATGTAAAAACATATCTCTGAAATATATACTAGTTAAGTGCTAGCTAATATTGAGTTATCCAAGAGAGATTTCATAGTTATACAACTTGGATATTGGTTGGAATTAGACAAAACAGAATTTAGGTGCCTTATTGCGTATCTTAAGAGTATTTTCTATTATGGAAATTCCTTGATGTCTACCTTGGTATATAAATAGTGAAGTTTTTTCTTCTTACAAACTTATCCCGAGCCATACAAACTTCATCTTTGATGTTTCTCGGTGTAGCCGACTAATAATATTCTTGTAATACTATCTTGGAGAGGAGAATAACCTAATTAGGCGAAATCTCTTACGTCCGCTAGTTTAAAGAATTCTTAGAATCAGAAGCGTCTTACTAGTACCGTTAGTAGGAAACTAAAATTGCATATTTATTTTGTTTTCAATTATTGATTTAGATGACTAACGGTTTGCTAAATCTTAGTTGCACCTAGTTTGATAATTCTTGAGAGCCTTCTCTTTTGACATAAGGTCACTCAAAATAGATTAAGAGATTAGAGGTAGTTCAGATCTGATTTAAGATCTTACATTTACTTGTAATCATCCATTGTTAATAGACTCTGTTATGTGCGTGATCGATCATAAGTTGGAATCAAGTTTGTTACTATGCAGGTACAGAAAACTATTGAATATTTGAAGACAAGAAGATTTTTCTTATTGGTTTTGTATCTTTGTAATTTGGTTCGCAGACACATACT
Organism: Papaver armeniacum; assembly: GCA_023531295.1. Classification (NCBI taxonomy): domain Eukaryota; kingdom Viridiplantae; phylum Streptophyta; class Magnoliopsida; order Ranunculales; family Papaveraceae; genus Papaver; species Papaver armeniacum. The sequence goes on along the minus strand of JAJJWW010000847.1, from coordinate 33,965 downwards.
TAATCGGTTGGTATCCAACTAGATCTAGTTTATCTTTGATAGACTTGTTATTGCTAGTTGTATTTAGATCAACAAACTATCATTTGGTGGTATTCTTCATTATCCGAATCAGAAGTTCGTTTGACTTGATCCGTTAACTTGTTAATCCATATCTTGAAAAGATATAAACCCGACACAGGAGTTTAATTGATTTTAAACAGAAAAGCCTTTGTCACGCTCAACATAAATATCTCCTCGATGAACTTCCTTAGATAGAAGAGTGGTTACCAAATAAATTAGTCCTTTAATATTTGGAAGACGATTGAAAGGGTTAAGTTCTTAAAGTCTTCAAAGAGGTGAAGTAACTTAAGAGAGTGGACTCTATCTTATGATTCACGTGTGTTGGCCAATTTTGGTTGTAGGTGCACGGATACTGAGGAAACTAGGTAACTAGGGTTAGTTCAATTACTTAGTCTCGACTATACTAAGTTAGTAGTGTATTTGTATAGCGGCTTAATTCTGAGAGTATTCAAAACTGAACTGGGTCCGGGGTTTTATGCATTTGCAGCTTCCTCATTGACAAAATATTACCGTGTCATTACTTTTACTTTTCGCAATTATAATTATTTTTAGTTATAATTAATAGTAAATACATTATAATAATCACAAACACTTTGGTTGATCCATATGGTTTAAGGTTCTATTTTGGACTTATATTATATACCAAGTGTATACCTTGTGGTTGTTATCTTCTTGACAGTTTCTGTCTATAATAGATCATGCAGGATATCAGACTTATTGGTTGATATCGAAAAGATTGTGGTGTAATTGGTACCCTCGTCATTTCAGCAACAAATCATTCATTATATGGAGTTTTTTGAACCCTAGACCACCTTGGTTCTTAGGAGAGCAGATCGGGTCCCAAGCTTTTAGATATGGCCTTTTGGCTCCCTCCTACATTCCCCATCAAAAGTATCGAGTAATACGAGTCATCTGATAAGTAAGGGTCTAGAAATGGAGAAGCAAAACATGAGATAATTTGAAATAGTGTTTAAGGTGGATGAAACCAAAGTAGAGCGCCCCGTGTGAGATATGTATTTGTCTTTCCATCCTTTAAGGTGGACTATGAATTTAACAACAAGGTTAGAAAGTCTCGGACATTTTAGGCACCCAAAAGAAGGGGGAGCTCCAAGGTATTGCTCTTTTAAGATTAATTTGTTTGGCCCTAGATTCCGAACAAGCGTTTGGAACTATCTAGGTGGTGGGGACCTTTGGGGTGAAAATAACACCGAATTTTTCAAAGTTGGTGATTGTCTCGATCCAAGGCAAACTAAAGTTTAAAAGGATCTTCCTACATTCGTTTATGTTAGCTTTGGTGAATATAAGAATGTTGTTAGAGCATTGCTCTACGAACTCGCAAGCGTTGTTATCTCAAGCTTGTTTATCAAGTTTAGTTGCCAAAACTATAAGTCTTGATTTCTAGTCTACTTATAGCTAAGTCTCGGATTAGGATAGTAAGTGTAGTTGAGCTTTAGACTCCACTGCGTTCATCGATTGAAGACGAATAACTACTCAAGGGAAATTGTGAAACTTCATCAACAAAAGGTATGTGGAGACTTAAACTCATCTATCACTCAAAAGTCTATCTACTCTATCTCCTATTTGAGACAAAAAGTCGTATTGCTAGATAGACTTCAATTATACACATTTGGTATTTCGAAATGAGTTTATGTCGCTTATCTATTTCTCGACATATGTGTTGGTAAGCTTTCGCTTTAACCAAGTTCATCTTTTATTCTTGAGAAAGTCAAAAGATGATCATGTGAAAATCGCCTTGTAACATCTTACATGATTTGTGTGAGACAGGTCATTTTATGTAGACTTGGAATGTTTCAGTATTGATCATTTGATCACTTGAAAATTGCTTTGAAGCTAATAGTTTGTGTGAGACAACTATTGTCACCTTCCAAGAATGTTTCAATGATTGAAATGATGGTTTAGAACATGTAACCATGATTGGATATAAACATAATGTGTATTCACATTTGTGTAAAGTCCAAAACCGGAGCCATGATATGTGTACCCGTACGCGTAGTGGTTGGTTGATGGAAGTCCAGAACCGAGTATGTGTACCCTTACATGTACCGGCGAAAGTTCAAGTCCCGTGAATTTCTCGCTGGAGTTTGAAAGAGTAAAATGGTATGCGTACCCGCACGCGTATTAAAGTAACCAAACCTAGAAACCGCTACTTAGGTATGCATACACGTTTGCATACTTAAGTAGGTTATGTTCTAAAATCGGTTTGTTCATGAACTGATACATTATATAATAAGGAATGCAATCTTTTGCAAACCGTGGCTATAATGTTCATGAAATTATTCGAGTGAATCAAAATCGATTTGCTTCAATTGTGTCTTGTATACTTCTATGAGAATATAAATAATTAAACAACTCTCTAACTAGTTTCATTTGAGTCATTTGAACTAGTTATGATAAAGATGAATAAGGTTGATATTAAAGTGCTCATATGGCTAACCATTGGTTAACTATTGTTGAATCAACTAAGTGTACACGTTTAGGTACGGTTACCTTTATCTAAATGACGGTACATTTCATTTGTGTATAACAAGCTAAGTTCGATCTAACGGTTGAAAGATATTAACTTGAATCTAATCAGTTTTTCATCTAACGGTGAATATTGAATGCTTTGTTACCAAGGTAGCATTGATTGCAAACCCTAATTTGGAGACTATATAAAGGAGAACTATATCAACTGGAAACCTAATCCTCACACGTGTTGTGTGATACTAGTTGCGACTAGATTCGATTCTCCTTTAACCTTAGGTTTTTCTAAAACCCAAGTAGGTTAACGACTTAAAGACTTCATTGGGATTGTGAAGCCGGACCCAACTATTTCTCTCAGAAGTTGCGTGTTCGATCTTGCTTTTTTCTATCGTGATTGAGTACTATCTTCTTTAGGATTTACTCGATATTTATTCTCCGATAGGCAAGATAGAAAAGTAGTCACAAACACCTTCGTATCATCGTTTGTGATTCCACAATATCTTGTTTCGTTAATCGATTAAGATTATTGTGAGGTGATTGATAATACTAGGATGTTCTTCGGGAATATAAGTCTAGTTTATCAATTGGTTCCTGTTCACCTTGATTTATCAAAAGACGGAACAAAACTCGTAGGTATATCTCGTGGGAGACAAATTTATCTATTCAATAGACTTTTTCTCAGTGAGACAGATTAGTTTATCAAGTCTTCGACTTTGGGTAGTATCAACTCTTAGTTGTGGGTGAGATCACTAAGGGAATCAAGTGCGTAATCCTAAGCGTGGTTCAAGAGGCGTAAGGAAGCAATTGTACCTTGATCGGTGAGATTGATTAGGCTCAACAACTTTCCAAACCGGTTAACGGGTAGTAGGCTAGTGTCCGTAGCGGCTAATTAATACAAAGGTGGTGTTCAAATGGACTAGGTCCCGGGTTTTTCTCGTATTTGGGGTTTCCTCGTTAACAAAATTTCTGGTGTATGTGTTATTTTTTTTCCGCATTATATTCGTTTATATAATTAAAATATAACAAAGTTGTGCGTAAGTTCAATCAATTGTGAATCCAACCTTTGGTTGTTGATTAAATTGATTGACACTTGGATATTGGTTTTTGATACCGTCCAAGTTGTTTCTTAATTAATCAGGCTCATGGATTTCTATCTCGTTTTATTTGCTGATTACATTAACAAACGAGATATAACTCTTGGATATATTTCTTGATTGAGCTCGCTTTATTAGTTGGTGCTTTCTTAATTATATCGAGTTATCCATACACATTGCTAAGCGAAATACTTGGTGTGGTTGTTATACCCCCGCTTTTTCAATTGGTATCAGAGCAGGCAAACACGTTTAAGACCTTATAAGTTTGTGTTTGTAACGATCTGACTCTATGGACAGATGAGCTATCTCTATAAACGTACCACCAGTCTTCGATGGCTCAAATTACTTATGGTGGAAAATTGCTATGTGTGATTTTATTCAAGCGCGTGATTTTCAATAATGGGTTTATGTTGTTAATGGCTATAATCCTCCTATTGTTGCAAAAGAGGCGATATAATTGTTCTAAAGGATATCGGTGATTATGATGTCAATCGAGATTCTTATTGCGAATTAAAATTCGACGTATTGAATGCAATCATCCATGCCATTACCCCAAATCTTCAAAGACCATGTGACTATGTGCACTCGGTCTAAAGATGCGTGGGATATCTTAGAAACCGTATTAGAAGGGAATACATGTGAAAAATAAGCTAGGCTTCAAAACCTAAATTCGATTGGGAAAACCTTCGTATGGCGTATGAAGATTCTTTTGATGAGTTTAATCACAAAGTGTCCGAAATTGTTAATGCATCTTGTTAGAGCATAGCTCGGTTGAACCCACCAAGCGTTGGTATGCCAAGTTTGGTTGTCATATTTTGGTGAAGTAAAACTCATTTAAAGAGTCGCACCGATTATGTACTAGAGTCAACTTCGTATAGGTTAGCTTGAAAGTATTAGGATATGAGACATTAAAAGTATTACGTGAAGACTTGAAGAATGTGAAGAAGTAAGGAGCTACAACGACGACATCATCCTTCCACTTGAGGTTAGTAATATTTGACTTGAACTGTTTCATTCCCTAATGTATCTTTCAAGTCATGCATATTGAAAACATAACTGCGAAGCTATGAATGATTATACTCTAGTTAGACGTAGTATTAAGGAATAAAATACGAAGTATAAACGCTATCTTTTGAACTTCATATATAAGACATCGACATAATCTTTTGAATTCTATTGTGATTATGTATGGGTATGAGGTGAAGATTTCATCCTAGGAAATAATGTTTTACATTCGTTTAAAGGAAGTACATTCATAAACTTGTGTTGTAAATCAAAAGGGAAATCGCTAGGCTTATCGGTATTGTTATTCATTGCATATCTTTTGAATATGTTTGTTTAGTATAACCGCTCATAACTTGTTTATGTATCTTGGTAAAACTATTCACAAGGCCTGACTTTTGTATTGGTATGACTTTTATTAGTGAAACCGATCTTAAGTAATTACCTGAGATGGTATGATCGATTTTTTGTAATTGGTATGACCAACTCTAGTCATCGGGGAACCGATCCTAGTAAGAGGTGGAACCGATCACAAAAGGAGAATCGATCCTTGTAAGAGGTGCAACAAGTTTCTAGTTATTGGGAACCGATCCTATGAACATGTGCAACACGTTTTTAGTTATTGGGAACCGATCCTATGGACATGTGCACCAAATACAAGTTAGATACCATATATATGTGGGAACCGATCCTCGTACCTAGTCAACCAAGTTTTGGTAACTAGCGTGACTAATTCTAGTACCCACATGGAGGTAGAACCGAAACTTATTTTGGTAGAACCGTGAATCCCATGTTTGTTGATTTGATAGGATACTCAATCACATAGTTCTTGGAAGTCGATTAACCAATTCTAAACTTGTTTGGAAGTGTGGAAAATCGGTTCCAAGATTGTAAGTATGAAAAAGGACTTACAAAGTAAAGATGTCGACATACTTTGAACATGTGTTGTAACGCTTATCTTTTATTGTTCAAAGATAGCTAAAGGAGAATCCTGGATCGAAATAAATTGAGAATCTTTTAATTAAGGTTTTTAGTTTTATATGCTTTTAATTTCCAAAGAATTAAAATGCATATCTTTAGAAAATAAAAATTGGTAATGTGCATTTACTAATTGGAGATTTTCTACTGAGATTTCGATCAATATTTGGACAAAGCATTTCCAGGAATTATGGAAACCGAATTTGGAAATATATTGAAATTGAAAATATTTTCGGTTTTGGAAATTCCTTGGTGTCCAAACTTCCTTGGTCTATAAATATTGAAGTTTGCATTTCAAGCAAACTAATCCTCAGACCCAGCAAAACTACCTAGTTGTGTTGTTACTGGTGGAGCCGCCTATTCGGAGAGGAAAGTAACATAATTAGGCGAAATCTCTTACCGCCTCTCAGTTTAAAGACTTCTTTGGGATTGAGAAGCTCTATTAGTACCGTTGGTGGGAAACTAGATAATTGCAGTTTATTATTAGTTTTTGATTGATTTGATTGACTAACGGTTGTTGAACTTTGATTGCACCTAGTTTGTTTATGCTTGAGAATCTTCTCTTTTGATATAAGATTCACTCAAACTAGATCGAAGTTTCGACGGGGTCTTTAGACTGTTTGTAGATCTAAAGACGTCTTGTGATAATCCATTGTTAACAAACTCTGTTCTGTGTGTGATTGATCACAAGAGATTCAAGTTGATTGTGTGCAGGTGTTTATTGAAGATCTAAGAAGATTGAAGACCTAGAATATTTCTGATTTGGGTTCATAATCTTTGGTGTGCAAAATACTTGTTTCGGCTGGAAAAGGATCCAACTATAATCGGTTTATCTTTGTGATAGATTTTATTGATTAGTTGACTAGATTGGCATCAATACGTTTCTTTGTGATTAAAAGTATTGATTGCATAATATTAACAAAGATAGATCTAAGGACATGACAAAGGAGTTTATTGGGATAAACGGAAGAGCCTTTGTCAAACTCATATCACGTTGTTTGAAAAGAGTTGTTACCGAATGCATTTGTTGTTCCTTTTACTGTTTGGAATACGAACCAAAGGAATTGTTCCAAGTGCGTGACTTACTGCAAGTTGGAGGCGCAAGGATACAGACGGAACTAGGTGAACTATAGGTTTAGTTGCTTGGTCTCAACTATACGAAGTTGGTTTAGATTTTGTATAGCGGCTTAATCCTGAGAGTATTCAATTCTGGACAAGGTCCCGGGGTTTTTCTGCATTTGTGTTTTCCTCGTTAACAAAATCTTGCTGTGTCTTTCACTTTTCTATTTTCGCAATTATAATTGTTTTATTATAATTAGAAGTAAAATGCACAAACATTAATTCCTATTTACTTGATAGCAATCCTATTGTGTTTGGTTAAGTCCAAACCTTTTATCAAGTAAACATACTCCGTTGTTGTATTGTCTCGATCTTGTATCCATAGTCAATCACACAAGTTATCTTATTGTCGTGTTGTCTCGATCTCGTATTCATAGACGATCACACGAAGTTTGAACCGATTAGTTGCATTGTCTCGACTCTGTCCATAGACAGTCACTTTCGGAGAAAGGACTTATAGGTGGAAAAGTTTTAGATTGAGGTATAATTGGGTACCCTCGTCTTTTTATATCTTTTGCGTTGGGTAAGACTATTCCTGAAAAGGATATTGTGATAAAAATTCTTAAATCTTTGCCATCTAGGTACGATTTTAAGAAATATGCCATCGTTGAAGGAAATAACCTCAACACACTTTCTAGGAATACTCTTGTTGGAAATCTATTTTATTTTTTATTTTGAACTGAACCAAAGAGAGAAACGTCACTTTTTAGTCAATCCGGTTGCTACATCTGATAAAAAATCTCAATGTCCTAAAATGATTGATACAAGAGATGAGAATTTCTTTAATTCAACTATGTCACTGTTTGTTCAATAGTTAAAGAAAACCCTTACACAGAGTAAAAGAAAGTCTCAAAAGAAAGTACATTCAATCAATAAAAAGGATAAAAAGGTTCAGAAAAACTATGATAATATATCGGTTGTTTTTCTTTTTGTTTCTTTTGCAGCATAATCTTTTTTATTGTGTGAAGTGTTTGTTTAGTACAGGAACGGTTTTCCTAATAAGACTTTTTCTTGGGGATAACCACTTTCTCTTAGGGTTTTGGTCAAAGGTCTTTTTGGAAATTTATCCCCTATCTTCCTTCTCTTTAAGTTGAATATTTCTCCTCGATGATAGCATTTCATTTATCTCTTCTAATCATGTCCTCATCTAGTCTTTCAAGCAAAGAAAGTGATGTCTGGACTGTCCTTTTTCCCTATAAGAAGGTTCATTTCGATTCTTCTGAGAATGAGATGTGCTCCGGCAAACATGATTCCTCTCTTGATGGGAATCCTTTTGTCTCTCATTTTGATAAGCTCTCTTTAACCATGAATCTCGTCTTGGAACAAGTTCGAGCCTTGAAGAGTGAACTTGAATCTTCCTCCAAACGACTTGAAGAAAATATGGATAATCTTGTGTAGTTGCAGGAAATCCCACAACACACCCCTTATAATATTTTCTAGATCTAAATCTATTTCATGATCAAAATAAAGATTAAAGTGCTAAAATTATAAAATGGACACAAGGATTTTTTACATGGTTCGATCAATGTGATCTACATCCATGGTTCTTCACTATGATTGTTGAGGTTACATTAATATTACATTTACAATCTCCATTAATGAGTATTTTGTAGAGCTCTAGATCTAATTATTTGGGGAAGAAGATGGTAAAGAAAATAAAGTCTCTCTCCAAAAATATGTCTCTCTCCAAAAATATGTATCCTCTCTCTCTTACAAAATTCTCTATCCTTCCTTTTCTCTCTCCTGCCTTTCTCTTTATATAGGTGTTTACATAGTGGATGACAGCTCACATACAACTCATATTTTCGCAGGTCTTTGATAATTTCGCAGGCTCTTGCTATCTTCTCGCGAGCTATGGAAATGAATGAATCTCGCACACTAACGAATGTTGTGCGATATTTTCCCCCTACATTTTGCCTTTTTTTTCTTGAATATTGCTTGAAGAGCGATCTTTAAGAAAAAATCCGTTGTTGTAGTAGTCTTTGATCTTTGTTGATGAAGGAACTACGCGAAAGAATACTTTTCTTGAAAAGTACGTACTTGCCACTATTCTTTGCGAAGTTCCGAAGCTTTGCGAAATAAATAAGAAGTATCAACCCTTGAAGTATAAGAAGTATGAAGTTCCTTGAAGAAGTATAAGAAGTACTCAATCCTCGAAATATAAGAAGTATCCGTCCTTGAATGAGGGTAATAAGTATTGCCTCTATTCATGTGAAATTATTACTCTCTCATTGGTGAAGATTCGTGTTATTCATTAATGAGCGTCTTCTTTGAAAATGATTCTTGCCGAGAAGATAAAGAACATAAAATATTTTCTTGGTTATCCATAGTTGCCTCTGTTTCTTTATCTATGAGGGTAGAATCCTTGAGAAAGTGTTGAATGGGCAAATTGTTTTTTCATTCTTATTTTGCCTCTGTCTCATGTTTTGTGCTCATGCGATAGTATAATTTCTTCAAGCTGCTTATAATTGTGCGAAATAATCACATCCTGTGAAATAATCTTATTCTCGCAAATTCGACACATTCTGCGAAATTCTGGATAATTCTGCGAAATCCTGAATAATCTTGCGAAATTCTGAATAACCCTGCGAAATTCAGAAGAATCCTGCGAAATTCTGAATAATTCTGCGGTATTATTCCGTCAAATTTTGTAAAATACTTATGCGAATCTAATGCTTATGTAATGATTATGTTATGAAATGTGTATGCGATGTTTATGCCATGAAATGCTTATGCGATGCTTTCATGATGCAAGTGTGATGCTTATATGATGAGAATGCTTATCTATTGCAATGTATAGCTAATGTTTGTGTCACTTAGCTCATTTTTCCGCGTTAAAATTGATGTAGATTTAAATCGCTTCCATTCTTCATTTCTCTGGCTTTGTCTTTAGTATATGCATGCCTCTTCACGTATTTATTGTTTATCGCAAGTTCTTACTTGTGTTTCTGTAGGATTCAAATATCGCACAACATATTTTCTTAGCGTGCGAGATTCAATTATTTCCTTAACTCGCGAGAAGAGCTTGCGAGATTCATTATTTTTCATAACTCGCGAGAAGGTAGCAAGACTCGAGAGAGTGTCTCGAGAGAAGGTAGCAAGGCTCGAGAGAGTGTCTCGAGAGAAGGTAGCAAGGCTCGAGAGAGTGTCTCGAGAGAAGGTAGCAAGGCTCGAGAGAGTGTCTCGAGAGAAGGTAGCAAGGCTCGAGAGAGTGTCTCGAGAGAAGGTAGCAAGGCTCGAGAGAGTGTCTCGAGAGAAGGTAGCAAGGCTCGCGAGAGTGTCTCGAGAGAAGGTAGCAAGGCTCGAGAGAGTGTCTCGAGAGAAGGTAGCAAGAGCCTCGAAATCATTAAAGGGCTCGCGAGAATATGAGTCGTATGTGAGCTCGTCATCCACTATGTAAACACCTATATAAAAGAGGAGAGCAGAGAGAGAGAGAGAGGAAGAATAATGAGGGAGGAATAATTTTGGGAGGACACTTTTTAGGAGGAGAGAGATTTTTTAGAGAGAGATTTATTTTCTTTATCATCCTCTTTCCCCAAATAATTAGATGGAGAGCTCTACAAAATATCCATTAATGGAGATTGTAAATGTAATACCAATGTAATTTCAACAATCATAGTGAAGAACCGTGGATGTAGATCACATTGATCGAACCACGTAAAAATCCTTGTGTCTATTTATATTTCTAGCACTTATATTTGAAATTTAGGTGATTAATAAGATTTAGATCTACGAAATTGAGTAAGGGGTGTAGTGTGGGATTTCCTGCTACTACATATGCGCTAGAAACAGGGACCTAATCTTGTTGGTTCAAGAAAGTTTAGAAAAAATCGGCCATCATGGTGATGAATTCAATTGGATCTATAAACTTTAAGAGAAGTTTCCATGAAAAGTAGTTATTGTTCATACTTTTTATTTAGATCTATAAAATTTGGGTTCAAAAATGGAAGTTTTATGGAAGAAATCACACTTTCAGGGAGAAAACACCGTCAACAATTCAAGGACATGAAAAGAGGAAGAGAAAAAATAGGTTGATGTGATGAAATTCAAGGAAGAAAGCTAATTTTTTAATGGAAGATTTCATATTCAGGAGAAAAAGAAAAGAGGAAAATTGTTGAAGGAAATAAAGGGAAAATGAAGAAAAGGATAAGAACAAAACGCTGTGAATTTTATCACAAATGGGAGCTCGCACAGATGGTTTTAGTTGGAGCGAAGAGGCTTGATGTCGCAAGATCAAATCTCGCTACAGTCATATTTTTTCAAATATTTTTGAACTTTCAAGAGGGGAAAAAATGGAATAAAGCTATAGCATTGTGTGTTTCCTTCGCAAGCAGCAAGTAGCCCAGATGGTCATTCGCGAAGAGAATAAGCTTGGGGTTGCGAGTTCGAATCCCACCTTTTACATATTTTTGAATTTCCGAGAGCGAAGATGTGAACAAAGTTATAGTATTGTATGTTTCTTTCACAAACAGCAGCTAGCACAATTGGTCACTGGCGAAGAGTATAAACATAAGGTCGTGAGTTCGAGTCTTACCCTTCGCGAAGAATTTTTGCCATCTTTTTCCTTGAATATCAAAGGGTGAATATAAGTCATGTATTAGCATTCTGCGATCCTTTCGCACAGGAGGAGTAGCACAATTGGTCACGAGCGAACAAGAGGAGCTTAAGGTCGCGGGTTCGAATCTCCCACCTCGCAAAGAATTTTTGCTTCGCAAAGAAGGGAAAAAAATGGATAATTTCGCAAGGTTGTTTCATTCTTTCGCAAACAAGAGGCAAAGACAGTTGGTCACCCGCGAGGTTAATGAGTTCATGGTCGCGAGTTCAAGTCCCATTGAACGTCCATTTTTTGCATGGATTTTTCAAACAGATCTCGCAAGAAGAAAGTAGGTGATCATTTCGCAAAACACTTCGCAGAGGCATGGCTAGCACAGCTTGGTCGGAGGCATGAATGCGAGCGTAAGGTCGCAGGATCAATTCTTGCTCTCGCACACTTATTTTTGTTATGCGAAATTTCGCACGACTTTGCTTATCTCGCAAAGAAGAAAGTTGATGATTATCTCGCGAATGAATTTCGCGAGAGAGGGTTAGAAACAGTTGGTATGGTGCGAGAATATGCAAGAGGCAGGTCAAGGGTTCAAGTCTCACTTCTCATTTCTTTTTGCTCGCGAGATTGACAACAACAAACCACAAAAGCTAAGTACCACTTTCCTTAAACATTTTACTTACAAAAAATTCAAGATTTTTGATTTGATTTACAAAAGCGAGATAATCGCAGAATTACAAAGATTTCACGATTACAATAATTCGAGAACAATATCTCGCATGTATCAATTTATATATTTCCTTAAATATTTGATTTGTTTCAAATGAGAATGATATCCAACATGGAGAGTAGTAGCGGGCAAACCTTTATGGCGTACACCCTAGTTCGCGAATTTACCTTATGATTTCGCAAGAGGCAATGTACCTAAAGTGCGTCATATAAGGGGTACCTATTAGGATCATCTCCATGAAGGATGTTTATCGGATGAAACGAAATAAGTTATACAAAGGAAATCAAAACAAAGAAAAACGATTTGAACTTGCAATTAAATGAATATTTTTGATAAAAGAAATGTTGAATACTAATCTAAATTTTTATTTGCATTTCAAAGATAGCATGAGGCAAAGAACATGGAGCGGGAGTTTCGTATGATGGATTCGCAATACTTCTTATATTTAGAGGATTAAATACTTCTTATACTTCTCAAAGGATACTTCATACTTCTTATATATTTCGAGGATTAAGTACTTCATATACTTCTTCAAGGATACTTCATACTTCGCATAATTCAAGAAACGATACTTCATATATACTTCTCAAAGCTTCGAACTTCGCAAAAGAATAGAGGCAAGTACGTACTTTTCAAGAAAATATTCTTTCGCTCGTTCCTTCATCAACAAAGATCAAAGATTACTACGATTATCGGATTTTTCCTTAAAGATCGCTCTTCAAGCAATATTCAAGGAAAAAGAGGCAAGATGTAGGATTCAAATATCGCACAACATATTTTCTTAGCGTGCGAGATTCAATTATTTCCTTAACTCGCGAGAAGAGCTTGCGAGATTCATTATTTTTCATAACTCGCGAGAAGGTAGCAAGACTCGAGAGAGTGTCTCGAGAGAAGGTAGCAAGGCTCGAGAGAGTGTCTCGAGAGAAGGTAGCAAGGCTCGAGAGAGTGTCTCGAGAGAAGGTAGCAAGGCTCGAGAGAGTGTCTCGAGAGAAGGTAGCAAGGCTCGAGAGAGTGTCTCGAGAGAAGGTAGCAAGGCTCGAGAGAGTGTCTCGAGAGAAGGTAGCAAGGCTCGCGAGAGTGTCTCGAGAGAAGGTAGCAAGGCTCGAGAGAGTGTCTCGAGAGAAGGTAGCAAGAGCCTGCGAAATCATTAAAGGGCTCGCGAGAATATGAGCTGTATGTGAGCTGTCATCCACTATGTAAACACCTATATAAAGAGGAGAGCAGGAGAGAGAGAGGGGAAGAATAATGAGGGAGGAATAATTTTGGGAGGACACTTTTAGGAGGAGAGAGATATTTTTAGAGAGAGATTTATTTTCTTTATCATCCTCTTCCCCAAATAATTAGATGGAGAGCTCTACAAAATATCCATTAATGGAGATTGTAAATGTAATACCAATGTAATTTCAACAATCATAGTGAAGAACCGTGGATGTAGATCACATTGATCGAACCACGTAAAAAATCCTTGTGTCAATTTATATTTCTAGCACTTATATTTGAAATTTAGGTGATTAATAAGATTTAGATCTACGAAATTGAGTAAGGGGTGTAGTGTGGGATTTCCTGCAACTACAGTTTCATCTTTCTTTATTCCTGCACTATTAGTATCGCATAATAATATGATCATAATATCAAATGTGTGTCATTTTCGCTGCCTCAATTTCTTTTTCATGTATATGTTCGCAAACTTATTTGCTATCATATAATCATTTTCGCAAGCTTATTTGCTTACTTGTTCTCAAGCTTATCATATAATCATTTTCGCAAGCTTATTCGCTTACTTTCTTATGTGGTCTTATTTTGCCTTCCTAGTTAAAGGTCTTATTTTGCCACCCCTTGTCATTGCGACAAAATCGCAGGACGTCTTTGCACTTTCATGCGAGAAACCCATTGATCTTGCCTTAACTTTTTTTTCTTTTGTCGTTTTTGTTGCGACAATATGATAGGCCTAAATATTCTTGCGAAAATAAAGCCCCATGACATTGTCGTCTTGCGACGAAATCGTAGGACGTCTTTACACTTTCATGTATTGACCCATTGATCTCGCCTTATCTTTCTCTTTTGTATTATTACCTCTTCAGGATTGTCGCACAAATATGACAAGCCTAAATATTCTTGCGAAAATAAAGCCTCGTGATATTTGCGTCTTAAGACACTTATCATCTCCCTAATGGAGGGTGCCGCCCTTATCTTCCCCCTGGTTTCCCCTTCAAGGAGACGTACCTCTACCATATAAGGTTGGCTCCTCCCATCCGGTCTTAACAACAGCCAGTTGTTTTCGCAGCCTCTTATCCCTTTTGCCTATATGTCTTATGGTTACGAGACTGCACCCTAAGTGGGGTTTTCTTCAGGCCGAGTGCATCATAGTCAAGACTTGCCAAGAATGGCCAGGGTAGTTCCAGACGCCCCAGGCACTCTTGGCTCAACCGTGTACCTCGGCGCCTTGATCATATTTTTCACTCCTTAGAAAAGACTCTCGCCGTCCAACCTAAGTCATAAGCTCAAAGTTGAAAATCCAAGGTACCTCTCCTGGATGGGCTTTATTGACCCCAAATCTCCATGACTCGGGTTCCGGGGCGGTGTAACCTTTTCGCGAGCCATGCAACATGTACCCCTTCTATGACGTACTTTAGGTCTTACATTTGCCTCTTGCGAAATTTTGATTTTGCGAACTAGGGTGTACGCCATAAAGATTCGCCCATTCTAATCTTAGATTTTTATGGATCTTAGATTGTCTCTTGCAAAATTTTCGCTTTCTTTATTCTTTCATTCATTCTTTCATTCTCATAATATCATATCATTTTAAGCAAAGTAAATATTCAAGAGAAATTCTAATATATTGTAATTCTGAAATCTTGTAGTTTTGAAATCTTTGTAGTTCTGCGATTGTATCGCGTTTTGTAAATCAAATCAAAAATCTTTTATTTTCTGTAAGTAAAATAAAATGTTCAAGGAAGTGGTACTTAGCTTTCATGTGACTTTCGGTTGATGTTGTCTTGTGCGAAGTATATGGTTTCCTTGCAAAACTGCCTCTTCCATATTCTCGCTCCATACCAACTGTTCTAACCCTCTCTTGCGAAATTAATCTGCGAAATAATCATCAACTTTCTTCTTTGCGAAATAATCAAAGTCTTTGCGAAATTTTGCGTAACAAAAATAAATGTGTGAGAAGCAAGAATTGATCCTGCGACCTACTGCTTGGGAAATACCCTTCTTTGACCATCTGTACTGGCTTCTGTTTGCGACATAAAGGAACAACTGCTTTCTTTGATTGAAAACTTCGTTCCCGTTCTCGTTCAAAAAGTCATAAAAATACGTTTGAGGATATTCGAACCCGCTACATCAAGCCCTTTGTCTTCGCTGGTGACCAATTATGCTACTCATCTGTCTGCAAAGGAGCGGTGATATTCCCCTCTTTTATTATCGTGTTGTCATTCTTTATATAAGTTATGTTTCATCTTTTCTTTCTTCTTATTCGCTGCTAGTATAATCATTTTCTTCGTGAGTATAACTCTTGTAACTTTTTCCTTTTCTTTTCTTTATTTTTGTTGTTCTTCCGTTCCTCTTTATTTCATGAAATCGAGCCATATCATTGAGGCTAGTTATATCATTGCTCACGATATAGACTATTGTTAGTGAAGCTCTCTATTGGTGATTCTATGATGACTGTTCTTCGCTGGTACCTTGATTTCCTTTCCATTTCCATAATAGATATACCTCTAGACCTTCGATGCTTTATCGATACATGATGTTGTAGGATCAAAATATCGCGACATCAATACTTCGCGAGATCAATAAATAATGACATTGCGAGGACGTCGCAGAAGAATAACATTAATGACGTAATGAATGACGACAGCCAAAACATGAGAAAAGTGTGAAGATCTAGCGAAGTTTAGGAGAGTTGCGAGATTGTATACTTGTACACTTGCGATATTTCGTAAGTCGTTCCCGAAAATAAAGGACAAATTTTTAGTGTCATCCATTGTATACTACCCTATATAAAGAGTCGAATAAGTCTGTTGTGTGGGAGGATTCTTTTGAGAGTGTTAGACAAGTCATTAGGAGAGAGAAAGTTGGTGGTGATTGTAATTTCTTTAACTCTTTTCTATTTTATCTTGTGAATCTTCAAGGAAATAATCAATAAAATCATTGTTATTCATCTAAAAAATATCTTAGTTGTGTGGAATATTGTGAGGGGTGTAGTGTAGGATTTCCTGCAACTACATATTGGCGCTAGAAACAGGCTGTTTGAGTAAGGATACACATCGTGATTTGAAAGAATTTGGAGTAGTAGAGAAGAAATTTGATACAATTTTCAACAGTTTACCAAAATTCAGAAATGGTTAGAAGGAGAAATGCATCTGAGCAACCAACGACTGTTAGGAGAAGTAGGAGACTTGCCGAGAAGAGAGAAATGAAATGGGAGAATCCTCAAGAAGGAACATAAGAAATGATGAGGAAAATCAAATTCAATCACCAATTCAACCAAAGGCGGATAGAATCGTGGATTATGATAGAGTAAGCGTGCATACTTGGAGATCGATTCTCAGGACGAAAGGGAAGAAGAACAACAATTGGTAAACAATGGACAAGAAGGGAGAGATCGAGAGGGGAATGGAGAAATAATTCATGGGAATGAAGAGATCGCAGCATTAGAGGCGTTGAGGCAAACAATACATGAAGAGAGACGATTAGAGGCAGAGGAACGTGCAAACTTGACAAGACAGAATCATGAGCTGAGGATGGAAAACATGAGATTACAAAACAGAAGGTCGAGAAGCACTACAACGTCAAGCTCAAGATCAATTAGAGAGGAAAGAAGGAGAAATTTACCTACAGAAAAAAGAAAAAAAAATGATGATGACAAAAACATGTCAAAAATACAAA
This sequence comes from Papaver armeniacum, assembly GCA_023531295.1. Lineage (NCBI taxonomy): Eukaryota > Viridiplantae > Streptophyta > Magnoliopsida > Ranunculales > Papaveraceae > Papaver > Papaver armeniacum. The sequence continues at coordinate 17,065 of JAJJWW010000847.1, read as the reverse complement.
GAATGTGATGATCGAAGAAGGAGTATGCGAGAATCTCGATATTCATGAATGTAACGAAATTTTAGTTAAATAATTACAGCGAGATTGCAGCAAATGAAGCAAGATTATATGAAAATTTCACAAAGAAGACGAAGAAATAATCAAAAAGCAATGAATGATTACAAAAATTGACAAAATGAATGAGTGAGTGAATGGGACGAACCTTTATGGCGTACACCCTAGTTCGCGAATGATATTTCCTAAGAGGCAAATGTTAGACCTAAAGTGCGTCATATAAGGGGGTATCTCTTGACATGGCTCAGGAAAAGGTTACACCGCCCCGAACATGAGTCATGAAAATTTGGGGCCCATGAAAGCCTATCCGGGAGATACCTTGGATTTCCAACTATATATATAAGGTTATACCCTGGTTGGACGACCGAGGGTCTCTTCCAAGGAGCCGGTGTATGACCAAGGCGCCGAGGTACACGGTTGAGCCAAGAGTGCCTGGGCATTTGAAGTGTCTTGGCCATTCTTGGCAAGTCTTGGCACATGCCGCACTCCTACCCGAAGAAAACTCCACTTAGGGTGCAGCCTCGTAACCATAAACCCTATAGGTATAAGGGATAAGAGGTCATGAAAATAATCGGTTGTTGTTAAGACCGGATGGGAGGAGCTAGTCTTGTATGGCCGATGTACGCCTCCTTGAAGGGGCAACCAGGAGATGATAAGGGCGGCACCCTCCATTAGGGAGCCGATAAGTGTCAAAAGACGCAAATGTCATGAGGCTTTATTTTCGCAAGAAAATTTAGGCTTGTCATATTTGTGCGATGATCCCGAAGAGGCAATAATACTAACGTGAGGGTAAGACGAGATCAATGGGTCTTTACATGCAAGTGTAAAGACGTCCCGCGATTTCGTCGCAAGATGGCAATGTCATGGGGCTTCAAGTTCGCGAGAATTTTTAGACTGGCCATATTGTCGCAACAAAAGCATCCCGCAGAGGCAATAATACTAAAGAAATGATAAGACAAGATCAATGGGTTGTTACATGAAAGTGTAATGACGTCCTGCGATTTTGTCGCAAGACTAAATGTCATGGGGCTTTATGTTCGCAAGAATATTTAGGCCCATCATATTGACGCAATATGAGGGGTGGCAAAATAAGACCTTTAACTAGGAAGGCAAAATAAGACCACACAAAAACAATGATAAGACAAGATCAATGGGTCATTACATGAAAATGTAAAGACGTCCCGCGATCTTGTCGCAATGATGAATCTCAACAATTTGCAGAAATCCTACACTACACCCTCACAATATTCCACACAACTAAGACATTTTTTAGATGAATAACAATGATTTTATTGATTATTTCCTTGAAGATTCACAAGATAAAATAGAAAAGAGTTAAAGAAATTACAATCACCACCAACTTTCTCTCTCATAATGACTTGTCTAACACTCTCAAAAGAATCCTCCTCACAACATACTTATTCGACTCTTTATATAGGGTAGTATACAATGGATGACAGCTAAGCTGTCCTTTATTTTTGGGAACGACTTGCGAAATATCGCAAGTGTACAAGTATACAATATCGCAACTCTCCTAAACTTCGCTAGATCTTCACACTTTTCTCATGTTTTGGTCATCGTCATTCATTGCGTCATTAATGTTATTCTTCTCTCGCGACGCCCGCAATGTCATTATTTATTGATCTCGCGAAGTATTGATGTCGCGATATTCGATCCTACATCTTGCCTCTTCTCATGTCTTCTCGCGAAGGAGAGAATGTCATGAGAACCAATATTTTGAAATGCCGCAACTGTTCATCTTTATCTGTTTCAATCCCGTACTTTTACACGGAATTTATTACAGATGTGTTGATGGTGGATTTTCGTTTAAGGTTATATTTGTAAAAACCAGAGAAAATCATGCGCTGACATCTTGTAAAAGATAAAGCCATCTATAAGTGTTGGATACTCCCTCACTTGATTCACCAAGAATGGAACTTGTAGCAACAGTCCCATTCTCAGAATTTCATATCGAGCCTTGTATTTCCCGTACTCATTATCGGTGTGGCATGATGACCGAGTGTTACTCATATGTAGTAACACGAACCTCCAAGCATTATAATGAAACCATGTACGAAATACCCGTCTGTGCCGATTCTCGGTGTGTTATACTAGCCCGAGCCCTCTGTGTTATACTAGCCCGATTGAGCATCCGGACTTGACCAGTATCAGTCTCCTGGATATGATCTCGATCGCATCATCCAACTCCGTAAGCATGATTGGATGACCCCGCATCAATTTCCATCACCCCCAAGGTGTATGGAATACCCACGGCCGACCCCGCATGGTCGGCCATCGACCTTAGATTGCCAAAAGAAAACCGTTCATACCAAGCATTATGACGAAAAACCCTAATTAGGGTTTGCGGCATATTACATATGTTGCAAAGTAGTCTCAACCATCCATCTTCGCAGTATAGATGGAGGGTCTAGATGTAGACTCAAAGGGCCCAGAGCATGTCAACACGATCACCGTGAGACCGCCTACACACTTGACCACTCGGCCAAGACCAACAAGGTTTGGCCGTGACAAAATCGTCACCCAAACAAGAGGTGGCGCACGGCTTTGAAAGCCAAATTAGGGTTTCAAGCCATCACGCGCGTCCATCTTCTCCTGCACGAATGGAGGGTCACAGATTAGATTAAACAGTCCAGTCATACCAAAGATGATCACCGTGGGCCCATCTATCTCCTCATGCGGTCGGCCAAGGCATATCATGCCCGGCTAATCCAAAATGCCCGCTCAAACATGCGTGGTTACACTTCCCAAATTTCAAATTGATCTCAACCGCTCAACTTCACCGGATGATTTGAATGGCTTAGATCACGTTTTCATGGGATAGTCGGGTATAGGTGTGAACATCAACCTACCACCTACACGCTGGAGTGATTGACCAAGACCGACCAAGGATGGTTGTCTTGGAACGCGTGCAAGGGAATATCACGCGGTTATCAACTCCTTTGCGGTAAGAAATTTCTGCCGCAAACCGATCTCAACCACTCAACCGTGCTTGGCCAATTTGAGTGGCCTAGATCGCGCCTTCTTGGGAAAGTGAGACATGGACGTGTACACCGGCATGCCATCAACATGCACGACCGGTCGGTCCTCTCCAAAGCCCTTCCCATGCTTGGTTTCGACTAAGTCAAGAGTGATGCTTGCGCACCTCTTCAAAACCATAGTATTCATTAACTGGCCGCAGATGAGTGCCTCAAACATCATCTCATCCGTTCAACTTCACCAGCTTTGGTTATACAACCCTCGTCAGAGTTATTTGGTTAGTGAGGAGTCATTGCCCATCACTTTACCACACGTAATGCAAGACTACGATAAAATACACACGATACTTCACAAGTATCGACTTCCCGAATAACACGCTTATTCAATTCAGCATTACATGCTATCTTTCGTGGATCCACGATCCACACATTCCGGACATCAATCATGTCACAAACTGGGGATACATATCGGGGTATTGGTCTCTGGCGGTTTACAGCGTGCGGCGTGCAACGCGCCATCACAAGAACGTGTCGGTCGTCATGGACGGTTAGAGATGAACTGGAGAAGTGGGCAAGACTGGTCGTGTATCACCAACGCACAACTCCACTACTCCATCATTCCACTTCCTCCACTTCCCACGAGAGACGTGAATAAGGCTCAATGACTTGTATAAATAGGTTCTCCGCCCTATTTCACACAACAACAACACAAGTTCAAACAAGACAGAAAATCAACACCCAGAGCCTCCTTACATTAACCGTAAGCTCGCTCACTTTTCTCGTCACAAGTCATAAGCAAGCCAACACCTTCACAATCTCGACACCTTCTTCGCTTCCCTCCCTAAGACCAACCCCATCTCCTTCACTTTGTGACCGAAACAAGTCCTGAACGGCCATTTATTGGTTTAGGCCGGACTTGCACAAATTGATCTCTCGAATCTACAAGCACTCACCGCGTAGTGCATTTGTTTAAGGTTTAAACTCATTCCTCATCCACACCCCAAATTACCAAATTCTACAGAGTAGTTTTCACCCATAAACAATTGGCGACCACAAAGGAGGTTGATCTATCGGTTGCAAAAAATTGAATTCTCAATTCTTCGGTTTCGTCTCACGATGCATCCTCATCAGGAAACCACAGGTGGTTCAGATATCATTGGAAGTATAGTTAGAATGTTGGAGGATGTCTTGGCAAATCAAGCCGGTATCACCAGAAGGTAGAGCGAAACATTCCACCTTTTGAATGATATAACATCACAATTACAAGAAGGGTCGGCGCGCATCTACTCAGGTAGTGCAAGAAACGCTGAATCCTTAGCCAGAGTCACACCTTTACCGGTGGAGAGGAAAAAGAGCCCGCAGGAGACTCGGGAAAGATGAACAACATGGTCCACTCAACAATGAAGAACCGAGGCAACTCCACAGAGGAGAGGACTTGTCCGAGTACTACAACGTCTACCGGATAAAGAAATGGAGCCTCGCAGCTTACGGATCCCCTCGCTGGAAGATTTACATCTCAAGACCCTTGTCGAAGCCGTGAAGAAACGCTGAGGAAGGAGAGATCAATCAAGTAACACGTGAGTACGCAGGATGGGAACGTTCAATTCGATCACTCAAGCAGGTGATATTACAACACCTCCCATCACTGTGAGCCAGCAGCATGCAAGTCCCGGCATCTCATCATGTAACACCTCCCGTAGTCACTGAGCAACAACTTCCACTCCTTCATCGTGACGAGGAACCTGGAGGGGCGAGAGGAGGACCATCTCCCATTATTGCAGACTTGATGGAAAAGGTGAAGTTCTTTTCAAGACTCAAACGGATATGGCCGCAACTCGGAAAGAGGTACTCACTTTTTTTAAGACATTAACTGATCGATTTCCACATGACCCGCAACAGCCCCTGGAGCCAACAAGGAATGAATTCAACGCACCGGAGAAGGTACTTCAATGGCACGGACCTACATGGACCCGATCAAAGAAGCGACATCAGATATGAGCGGTCCCGTCATGGAGGCTCCTACACTGGGCCCGATCCTCACAACGATCTTCCTCAAGTCAATAGTTTCACTATGAACCAGAGGCCGGTGGATCGGGAAGCGGTTTCTCTAGTGGAAAGTTTATGCAAACTTTCACATCTCTCGAAGAATCGGGCCACGGAGACGTTTTGCCGCTATCAACCGTAGGAAGGTCACGACCGTGACCTACATGTCACCGCACGCATCAAGGATTCGAGTTCAAGACGACCCTTATCTACACAGATCATCTTCATTACTCTCAAGATTCTCAGACATCCAAGGCTCTCCTGTGCAAGGTCGTACGGAAGCCTACCACAATGACTGGACTTCGAGGGAAACCAAACCAAGACATACGGGAGAAGCTCCGTGGAAAGAATCGCACAAGTTCGTTGCATCTCACTCCCCATGTGGGCGTCAATTCAGAAGAAGACCGACTTGCATCATTGAGGGCTAGTACCCACGATGCATCTTTTGCCGACGAAGCATTCTTCTCCATACCGTGAAGCCACAACCCACGTTCACACGAGGAGGGAACGAACTTTTATGGCGGGTCGTGACTGAAAGGAAAACGGTATACCTGGACTACCATTATCGACAGAGGAGACTGCTACCCAGTCTCTCCACCTAATGGAATGCTACAACAAAGAACGAACCACAAGAGCAAGTGCTAGATGCTCCACAACAACTGCAAGATGGCACCAACTCTACAACCGATGAAATTGAAATCGTTGAGGAATCTCCCTAGGCCCTATCTCCATCGGCTCAACCTTGTGTACGGATAAACGCACGAAGCTCGTGCAACTTCTCAAAGAGTACCAGACATATTTGCTTGGAGATATGAAGAAATGCCGGATGAAAATTGGTCACCCATCATATACATGTCATACCTGTATCCAAGTCTGTTAAACAAACAGTAGTTCATACATGAGGAAAATGGATAGATCGAGTGTCTTGCATAGACTTCGAGACTTGAACAGTGCTTTGCTCCAAAAACGATCCTCCTCCTCGCGCCTAACATCGACATGTTAATAGATACAACCAAATGGACATGGCATGTTCTCCTCCATGGATGGATGTAGCGGCTACAAACAGATAAGGATGTACGAGCATGATGCAAGTAAGATATCTTTTCGAACTCCTCTCGAAATTTTTATTATACCATGCCGCCATTTGGTTTAAAGAGTGCCTGTTCAACGTATAACCGCTCTATGACGGTAATCTTCCACTGGAGCCGATACCTCGAGGGAGCAGCCTCAAGAAGATAACGATGTCCAACCGTCATATCGAGAGAGATCCGGCGAGTTACTCTATCGCATGTGGTCGAACAAGATCCGGGTGAATCACTTTATCGACAATGCAGTACATGTCTATCACGCTATATTGGAGAATCCGCGCTTTGGTCATCCTCCTGAGCCGTTGAACGCTCATCTACAACAACATATGCCCCGATAGAAAGAACCAGCCTGCCGGAAGAGCCTCATAATGTTTGTAGGGCATATATCTCACCAACAAAGCGATACAACATTCGAAATTCTTCTCAGTAGCGCTTCCTTGAAGCAAGAGGAAAACCACCAAGATACAACATCATGCGCGTCCATCAACTCCAACTCCAGTACCACGTGCACGAATCCCACAATGATGAAACAACGTCCAAGGTATTCCATACCTGCTCGACAACAACCACTACGGACAAACCATGTAAACCACGCTTGGGGGACTGAGGCTCAAAGATGAAGTTCCTTCACCGTCGACCAAGGACTTCTTCAACATGAGAAAGATGGTCACCAAGAATCATGGATTCGCAAGGGTAATCGAATCAAGAGGAAGCCACTTCAACGCTCCCTCCAGCGAGAGCTGCTTCAATGGTCTATTCAAGAGCCGCCGCAACGCTCTCTCCGAGACCCACGTTCGCCCGAGAATCCTTCTTCAACACTCTCTCCAGACCCACCTCAACGGTCGCATCAAACCACTTTAACATCCTCTCGAGACGTTTCAACACTCAAGCCGCATCAATAATCTGCGCTCCGGTCAAGTTATCTTTGATGTACTTATTGCTCAACATACGTCTCATCCATCCTTCATAAGGGCCCAATGAGCATGAAAAACCTAAAAGTCGATAGAGAAGAGTTATCTTGTGGAACAGATATTTTCCTATAGTTGAAAAGGCGCTATGAACAACTCATCATCAATGTTCTAAGCATATCTTTGAAGCTTTCAACACCTCCCGACTTGGCATCGCATTATCTCCGAGAAGACATCTCAACAGGATTCTTTTCTTCCACAATGAAATAAAAGACAGGAGTTAGAACTTGTATGAAAATACAGGAGAGATGTAGTCACACGGCAAGACACAACTCACATCGGAGCACACAATGGCCGGTCCAAACACCATTCAAGTCCTATTTACAAATTTTAGTCCTAGACAAATTTTAGTCCTGGACAAATTTTAGTCTCGTGTTGATTTCAAGACCGAAAGTTTCAAGACCGGTACAAGTTTCAAGTCTCACAAAGGTATGTGGGTAAGACTCACGTTCAATCAAGGCATACAACAAGCCCACATTCGAACAAGCAAAGCGCAGTGAGCCCCACGAACGAAGCGTGTGCAGCAGTCCGTCGATTAGGCACAACCCCACGATCGAGTGAAGCAGCGCAATAGCCCCTCGACCGGCTGCATAGCAAGGTCGATCGAAGCAGCAAGGCCGACATCATACTAGGGAAACACTCTCCTATATGCCTTTTGAACGTGACATACTCCAAGGACGTGATGACCCGTCCCTCCCGGTAACATCTAACTTTGCCTCATAAGTTTTATCTTTAATCTGTCACCATCTCATGCCTACCACACAATAGTGTAACCATTATGTGCTAGGCGGGGGACTTAATGTTGATGGTGGATTTTCGTTTAAGGTTATATTTGTAAAAACCAGAGAAAATCATGCGGCGACATCTTGTAAAAGATAAAGCCATCTATAAGTGTTGGATACTCCCTCACTTGATTCACCAAGAATGGAACTTGTAGCAATGGTCCCATTCTTGTGAATTTCATATCAGCCTTGTATTTCCTGTACTCATTATCAGTGTGGCATGATGACTGAGTGTTACTCATATAGAGTAACACGAACCTCCAAGCACTATAATTAAACCATGTACGAAATACCCGTACAGGCTGATTCTCTGTGTTATACTAGCCCGAGCCCTCTCTGTGTTATACTAGCCCGATTGAGCATCCGGACTTGACCAGATCGATCTCCGGATATGATCCGATCGCAGCCATCCAACTCCGTAAGCATGATTGGATGACCCCATCAATTTCCATCACCCCCAAGCGGGTATGGAATACCCACTACGACCCGCATGGTCGGCCATCTACCTTAGCTTGCCAAAAGAAAACCGTTCATACCAAGCATTATGACGGAAAACCCTAAATTAGGGTTTGCGGCATATTACATATGTTGCAAAGTAGTCTCAACCATCCATCTTCGCAGGGTATAGATGGAGCCCCAAAGCGAGGTATGATTTTGCGGCCTTAGCTTGCCGAGGATATAGTCAGTCAGGTGTCAGCTCCACAAGCGGTTGGATGGCCACGGTCATTCCGCCACTTTGGCCAGTGCTGATTTGACCTTAAGCTTGCGAGATATGATCGATCGCGAGTCGTCCAGCTCCACAAGCGCCAGTTGGATGACCTGAGATCAATTCCATCACCGGCGGTACCGGAATACACGACCGACGCATGGTCGACCATTGGCCTTGCTTGCCCGAAAAACCGTCATACAAGCATTATGGCGGAAAACCCTAAATTAGGGTTTACGGCACTGTATTATATACCGCCGAAGCAGTCCTCAAACCATCAATGCCCGGCGGTGTGATGGGTGTAGATGTAGACTCAAGGCCAGACGTAAACCCCAGTGCCATACTTGGCCTTTCGCATGACGATGAACAAGCCAACCATAGTTTAGTTCTGGCCATGATAAAATCCGCTTTAAGAATGGCATGGTCGCGCTGGCTTTGAAAGCCAAAAATTAGGGTTCGAGGCCATCGCGCGGCGTCCATCTTCTCAAAGACACGAATGGGAAGTCCTGAATCATTAGTCAGTCGCCACCAGCACCCATTACAAAATGGGCCCATCTACCTCTCCGTCTCACATTATGGCGCCTCTGCAGCCCGATCAACGCCCGCTCAAACATCGTGGCCTTTAAATTGCAATCAAATCTCAAACAACAAACTGCCAGGGCGATTGGTGGCTTAGATCACGATTCATGGGAGACGGTAAGACGCATAGGCGTGAACATGACTCACATCTTCACTTAAACAAGCCAAAGGTAAGAGCCAAGGCTAAAATTCATCTCGGAAAGCACGTCGGAAAAAGAAGAGTGTAGGCGCCTTTGACTTCTTACCCAGTATCAAACTTGACCACTTAAAATCAGTGGCGCCACTTTGGCGGTCAAATTTAATTGGCCCAGTCCAGCTTTCAGGGGAGCGGAATCGGGCTACCCATCATGCTGTCAGCACGCATAGCATGGTGGAGTCCTCACCAAGTCTTCCCTTGGTTTGGCCAAGGTGGAGTGATGCTTGCGGCACTCTTAGCTATGTTTCATTAACAGTCGCAGTGGGTGTCTCAAGCTCATCTCACCAAGTCCAACCCACCGGCTTAACGCATTGCGTGAGGTGAATTCCATGGTGACATTGCATAGCGCCACCACGCCCGCAATCAGTGCACATGAAATACACCGCGATACTTCACAAATATCCGACTTTGAAACTCTTTGATTATTAGTCAGCATCATCCTATCTTGTGAGTCCGGTCGCTGGACATCAATCGCCTTACGGCGAGTTATCACGGTGGCTGTTGTGTTTAGGCATCTGTCTGTGCACATCCACAAGAAACGTGTTAAAGTGGTGATTGAGGTGACAGAAGTGAGGCAGGCCCAGGTAAGGTGTTATTTAAAAAACTCCCTCTCCATCGTTCTACCTCACCCAATCAGCGTGGAATGAGCTCAATGGCTTGTATAAATAGGGTCCTGGCCCTGGCACAGCAAACAAAGGAATAACGGAAACTGACACAAGTTCGGACGGCGGCTTAATTATTATTAAACATTCAGGCATGAAGCTGCTTGCATCAAAAGCGAAGTAAGCTTACTCATCTTTACATTCACAAGTCTCAGCAAGAGCTACTTCACATGCCCAATCCTGACACCTTCTTAACCCTCCCTAAGATCAATAATCCTCAGCCATTACCTTGGCGAAACCATTTGGGCGTGTTTGCCCAGTTTCAGGCAGACACCTGGATCAATCTCCTGGAATCTACAAGCACTGCCGCGTGATTTTTGTTTGTTTGAAGGGTTGGAGTTAAATTCCTGCATCCCACGCACCCCAAATTACGAGTGCAAAAGTAGTTTCGCCCGTCAACCGAATTCACTGAACTGGTGAAATTATCTGTTGTAAGTGTTGCCAAAAATTAATTCAATTTCATCAATCTCAAAGATCCAGAATCAGTTGATCAAAAAAATCATTATAATTGGGAATTAAGTGCGGGTGGCAATCAGAATTGATGGAGCCGGTGGCGATAACAATCTGTGTGATACATCAATTAATTTCATTAGTCAACCCGTCTGTTAGGCCATCACTTCTACCACCCGGCCCGGTCGTAGCGGTAGATGTCCGGCGAGATAACTCTCCATACCCAAGCAGGCCGGCCATAGTCACAGCATCTCTTGGTATCCGCCTCGGTGTTCACGAGCAACGAAAGCTTTCCTCCCTCGCAGGACGAGGGCCAGGAGACACAAGAAGGCCCGCCCGTCAAGTACCATTACGGACTTGAAGTGGAGGCTTGAAATTCTTGCTAAAGCTCAAAGCAGATATGGCGCTTATTCGGGGAAAGAGGTACTCACTTTCCTTAAAACTTTGGTGAGCTGATTGCATGAGTTCAAGCCTTCCCTTCCAGAGTCCAGCGAGATCACGAAATTCAATACACGGGCAGTGTTCCTCAGACTCACATGAATGAAGAAACTCGTCTTGCTCCACAGCCAAGGGGAGAGAGAGACCAGTCTTCAACTTAAATCACGCGTGAGATCTAGGCGACTTCTCAAAATCGGGAAAAGGGGACCAAGACGGGCGTCACTTAGCGTCAGCCGTAGTACCACTCGGGTGTACGGGCAGTTCCTGCCAGAGGTTGCACCTCTCCCAGGTTCTGTCTCCCTGCGCAGTGCCGCGTAGTGCTAATGAACACACAACTTTCTGATTCTTGGAGCCTTAGAGGTTATGGGCTCAATCCTATATTTACACTAAAAAGAATTCTCAAAAAATCGCTCCGCGGGAGGGCATACACAGTACAACAACAGCCCAGGCCTAACGACATATCAGTGGGCGGATGGTCGGTGCTTTCTCCACAGTATTCTTACGTGTCTGAACAAATCACGTTTTAGGACACAGGAAGTACTCAGTGGGCAATGGAACATCAGCGACTTAAATTAAAAATTCAGAACAAAACCTTTGGTATCCAAACCGGAAGATATTTTGACATTTGAGTGAATCATTATCAGTAGGATAATTACCATATCAGCTACAATTGAAGTCCCCAGGCTTTCAAGCATTCTCGAACTCCACGAAGGCTGCAAAGCGTTATTGTATTTAGCGGCCATTAAGAAAAGGGCAGGTTGTTCGAAGTGAGATTTGCGTGAAAGTCGAGGCGGGCGTCTCCACAGAGCAAACAATACAACCATACAGCCCTTCATGGTGGCAAGTAGCGGAAAAAGAGAAAGCTTCGATAACTGGAACAACAAACCAAAGCGAACATCCTAGAAAGCTTTACAGACTTCAAAATGCCAAGGCAGACAAACTCTGTAAAGCAGCAAAGGCCACAAGGTTTCCTTTTCCATAGATAGTGGTAGAGGCACTCTTAGAGCGTGGGTCCAAGATGATGCATTAAAACTACCTATCAAACCTCGTAGGAAAATATGAGATCCCGGAATCTGAAATACTTTACCACAGGTTCGTCATCATCCAATAAAAATTCACAGCAGGTGAAACCATCTTCCAGGGGAAAGAGTGAAAGGCAGAGGAGACTCCGAAGCTTAGGAAAGCAGGTGTTCATAGAGATCCTCTGCCTACTCAGGAAGCTGCGCAGTTACGGGACTCACCCAATTAGCAGGCAAGTCAATCCTTGGTGGGCACATGTGTGAGAAATGCCATATTCTCAAAGGACAGCGTCCGAACATATTTAAAGCTCATCACGTTGAATTATTATCGGGTAAGCGTTGCATCGATGGCGATCCGAGCCAGTCTTTCACAAAGACATGACAATGAAGCCCGAGGACTCCCAGCGTCGCTCGTTTGAGAAAGCGTTAAGGTTCGATCGCCAGCGTTAATCCAATCTGACGAGTTTCTTTTATCATTCGGTCAAGACGCCAGAAGCGGCGAAATCTCTGAAACAAGCCAGCCATCCAAGCTGGCAGTGAAGTTCGCGGGAAACTTAAGATGCATATGGGTATTCAGTCTTCCAGAAGTCAAATGGGTGATGCCTCGGCTGTGACAAATTCTACATAGTCAAAGATCATCCCAACTCGGGCATGATCACAGAGCTCTTGGTGCATGACAGCATCCCTCTGGGAGTACATCCCCTCCCTACAGGTTTCGATACAGAAAGAGTCTCAACCACGCCATTTGGACTACACGATGGTAGCCATTCTGCGCCAGCAACACCCGATATGACCATGAAGCTTCACCAGAGGCACAGCGGCATGCCCGAAGGTTCCAGTTCTCAGTAGAATCTCATCCACCTGACCCTCCGCCACGGAGCTCAGCCCCTCATTGAAACCAAGTCCTGAGAATTTGGCTCAATGAACAACCAACCCAGGCTGGAGATGTGGATAGGGCGCCGCTCAAGCGTTTTATCAAGGGCATAATTTATCTTAGTCAAAGACAACAGGCCAAAGGTCAAGTGTCACATGCTCAAAGCCGTTCAGATTGGAGACCTAGTGGCGAAGGCTGACTACATTCAATGTTGGAAACATAGCTGGTGAAGATGGCACTCACGGCTCACTTTGGCAAAAGAAAGATGGCCGTACACAGTAGCGGGTCTTGCTCCTGGTAGCTCTTTCTAAACTCATCACTTCCTTCAGTAACTGGGGCATAGCAGTTCCTCCCACATTCATCAGCCTTCACAGGAACTTAAAGTCTTGTCTGCCTGGCATCCTCGCATAAAGCCATTTGTCTTTATATTTTCCAGGCATTATTTCCCTTTATAATTTCATGTCATATTTGTAATCCCTCCAATGATTGCAATACCACATTCATAGCTAGGAGTTTCATTTTAATTTTCAGGTGGGCATTCTTTAACTAAAATTTCTTACTCTAAAGCACCAACCTAGGTAAACAATCAGTCCATTTGGGCGAAAAAAGAAACCTAAGCAAACATCTCACGAGATAGAGGGGAATAGAAGCAGTGCGGAGAAGACGACCATACCCTTTGACAAAGCGGGGAAAATATTGCATCAAAGGTCCAGAAGTGGATGTTCCATTACAGAAATTATAACTTCTTCTTTTATCACTTTAAATTCATGTATGAAGCGCCCTTGCACTTTGAGAAGGGTCCAGTCTGATGCTTGGCAAAGGATTTAAAGGAAGCTTTATTCAAGTAATCAAAGAAAACCTTGAACTCAGTACTTGTTTTAAGTCTGAGGAGATATTCAAACTATAAAGATATCTTAAGGAAGAAAAACAAAACAAAAATTTGATCATGAGAGACAATTTCCTTCGCTTTGGCGTCAACTCAAAATCACTGTCTCAGTGCACCTCCCTCGGATCTTCCTCAGCCACATGGGCGTCCCCGCGCGGCGGCGTGCCCTCCATTGACATCTTGGCGGGGGCATCAAAGACTTACCATGACACGGGGAGCCCGCGAAATTGCACCCGAATGTTGAGTTAAATCAAATATCGAGAATCAAGGATTATCCGCGTCTGGGCAGGTATCCTTGCGCTTCATTCGAAATTCATTTGTACTCAACTCGCCTCTTCAACGTGTTGCCAAATCTCTACCTTGCCACTTCTACCCCAGTCACTGGTTTCCCTCAGCGCCTCGCCCGACTCACCAAATGTCAATTCTGTTGAAAGTCTGTGGATCGATCTCGACAATCTGAAGGTGGGGAATGGAGCATCCTGTATCGCGTGACCCGACTTCACGAAGAGGAAGATCAGTCTAGCCATCACTTCTCCATCATGGGTTTCGGGCTTGTAACCCAAAACTGCTTTGCAGGAAGCATGAGATGGCGTCTAAAAACTGTGAAATAATCTATGGAAGAAGAGGTTGTAGGCACACACACAAAAAAAAAAAAAAAAAAAAAAAAGAAGGATCCATCAAAATCATTTATCAGGTTGATCAGAAAATCGGGCGTTACAGGAATGCACAGGATATAGAATAAAACTGACCATTGAGATGATTACTATAATGTCACGAAATAAGCCAAGAATCAGGAAAGGGAAGAGAGAATCTCTACCACCACCTATAGAGGCTTACTAATTCGGACAGCAATCATGGGCTTATCAAGTTACAGGAAGGTAGTGTATGGCCCAAGGAAGTACACAAGAAGGACGGCAGCTCATACATGTACAAGAGGAACCAAAAAAAGCTGGGAATTGAAGTCACCTTCCTCACGCATCCTTAATCAAGACAGTTCCAGGAAGCACTTTGGCAGTCTTGAAACTTCTCAAGTAAATATGTATTCACTCTATTGATATTCATGTGTCCTGTCCCTGCCTACCACCTGATAAAACATAACCATTATGGCACTGGGCGGGGACTAATATTAGTAAGTGGATTTTCGTTTAAGAGTTAAATTTGTAAGCTAGCGAGGAAAATCATGCGGCCGGCATCTTAAAGATAAAGCCGTTTATAGTGACAGTCCCTCCTCACTTAATTAACTAAGAATGGAGCATGCGCAACAATCCCATTCTGTGGGCTCCATTCTGAAATTCCCTAGGGTTGGAGCATGCAGCAGCAAATCCGCTATGTAGTTACCTTATCAGCCTTGTATTTCACTGCCCCCGTGCTCGGTGTGGCATGGCGGCAGGTGTTACTCCACAGTACTTAGAACCTCAACACCTCATCAGTCCATGCTCAAATACGTCTGGTGATTCTGGGAATTGTGCTATTCTCTACTAGCAGGAGCCTACTCGGTGTATTATACTAGCCCGATTAGGCCCTGCCGGTGTTATCACGCTTAGTTAGGCGTCAGGACTTGTTTATGCTCAGTCTGGATACAAACAATGTGGTCATCAACTCCTAAGCATGAGTTGGATGAAGCCCTGAGATCAATTCCATCACCCAATGGGTATAGAATACACAGCTGTAAGCACCAAATATGATAAATGCCAAATTCATCAAACCCACCAAAACGCCAGTTGGATGACCCGCAGATCATCCATCACCCTAGCGGTATAGAATACCGGCCGACGCATGGTCGACCGGCCCATTGGCCCCCTTTACTTGCCAAAAACCGTCCACCACAAAGCGTTATGGGCGAAACCTAAATTAGGGTTTCTGGCATATTACATGTGCATGGCGATCTCTTACATCATCTTCGCGAGGTATAAGTGGAGATTGTAGATATGAGAGCAAAGGGCTGGAGCATGTAAGCCACGATCACATCATGGCCAGCCCTGCCACGCCAGCGATGGTCAAGTATGGCAGTGGTTGGTTCTGACAAAACGTCAGCCCAGGCGTGATGGCAGCGACACGAAAGCCAAAATTAAGTTCAACCGTGCAGCGGCGTCCATCTTCCAGCCGCGAATGGAGAAGTCCTGAGTTAGATTAAAGCGAGTCCAGGTTATACAGCGCAACCACCAAAATGGGCCATCTCACCCTTTCACTCTTCATGGTCGGCGAGGCATATCATGCCATCGATGAACGCTCGAACATGCGTGGTTACACTTTGATTACCGTCAGTCTATTCCACTCACTTCCACTGGACCAGATTGGTGGTGGCTTAGATCAGCGTCTTCTTAGGAGAGGGTGAGTATGGGCGTGAACATCAGCCCAGCCACCCTTCATGTCCAGTAGGCCAAGGGCCAGGCCAAGCTGGGTGGTCTTGGAAGCAGCAGGAAGAGGCATGGCGGGTTCTGCGGCATCAAACTCTGCCACCATTCAGTCAACCACTCACTTTCTAGGTCAGAATTATTGGCTTAGTTCACGCCTTCTTGAGAAAGTGAAGTATGGACGTACCTGTATTTGGCGTATTTGGCCTACACACATGCCCGGTGGTCTCTTAAAACACACCCCATGTAATTACAAACCAAGCTAAGTGGGTGCTTACTTTTACACAAAACTAATTTCATCAGCGCGGTGCCGAGATGAGTGTCCTCGACATCATCTCATCCGTCAGCCTTCACCGACTTGGTTCTCTATTACAGGTAAAGGAGGTTATTTGGTTGGTAGGGGGTCATTTACCAGTCCTTTACCACGCACTTAATCACGATACACGCATAAATACACCACAGCATAAAATCACACGATGCCGCAGTGTAACTGCAAATAACGCCGATTATTGATTAGCCTTCATGCTATCTTGGATCCGATCGCATTCGGACATCAATCGCTTTCAGCGGCTGGGGATCATCACGGGAATTATTAGTCACAGCGGTTTCTGGCGTCACAGTACATTCTAGCAGCACTTCATCTCAAAAAAGAACGTATTAAAAGTCATGGGCAAGAGATGGAAGCAGGAAAAGTGAGCCAAGAGCATTGTGCCTTCCCAAGCACACATAACCACTACTCACGTGTTCCAGCTTATCCACTTCCCAGAAGCGTGGAATGGGGGCTCCAATGACTTGTATAAATGGGTCTCACCCCTACTTTCCAACAAAAACAAAGGGATAACGAGAACTAACACAAGTTGGGCCAATGAAACTCAAGTGTAGCCTGGCGTGCCAGGCCTCGAAGCTGCTTCGTGGCCAAGTAAGCTTGCTCGTCTGTTACAAGTCTGCATATTAACACCTTCACAATCTC
>JAJJWW010000845.1:0-26430 GCA_023531295.1 Papaver armeniacum | reverse complement strand
ACGGGTGTACACGGCTTCTTGCTTTGTTGGCAGGTGCACAAGAAAATCAAAAAATTTTGTATGAGGTGCTCAGGGTTATGGGATGTGCTCACTCAGGGTGAAGCATGTGCTGGTTTTTGTCGTGGCATAAAACAAATGAGATGCTAATGCAATTTCAGAGACACTCAACATTCACTCCACTGGCACAGGCTCATTCACATATTGCAGTCATCACAGATATTTGCATAATAATTCAAAGCATCATAAGTTCACAGATGCAGAAGATAAACAACAATTGAACAATGCTAGCACTTTACAGCTAACTACTCAGATGCAAGTGTCAATAGGGTCAGTTGACCTCTTTGGTTTTCACAGGCTATGACCAGGGTAGGCAACACAAGTGGTTATACAAGCATAGCATCAGATTTTAACACTCTTGTCAACAGAATAGAGCATGCAAAGTGCATCAGCAATTCAAGCTCAACAGCTACGGGGGTGTGAGCATGTTTTCAAGGGTTGCGGTGAGAATATTGACATATGACCTAGCACTCAACTGGCGGTGAAGATGAATTAGCAGGGCGGATTATAGTTCATACAAAGTCTGTCAACAACTTGGCTCAACAGGGTCTGTGGCATCAACTCACTCAGTTGATGTCAACGGTCTGAGTTGTTGTCAACTATCTCAGTTGACTTCAACTGGGATTTTCAGCTAACTTGGATTTCCAAGTGGTAGCTCAAACTCACAGCTTCGGGAGCGGAGTTAAGCACGAGGGCTTCTTTGAAATAAAGCAGATGGGTTATGGTGGTCCATGAGAACATGCAAGCCGATTTCGGGTATGGAGCAATACTTGGGAAGGCAGGTGGGTTATCATGCATTCAGGGATTAATGGCTCACGAGATAATCTTCAAAGGTCATCATACCAATAAGCATGCTATATCATTCATTCATGTAAGCAAGGTTGAGACACAATACACCGATATAAAGCTGGGTTTAGGAAATTCCACCAATTGGTTTTTTGCTCCTTGTCTTCCTTGAGTTTGCTCAGCCGCACCACAAGTACACACTCAAGAGAGTTTCCAGTTCTCAAAAATTGCACGCTTTAAAGCAAGAGAGCACTACCTAGCAAGTTCAAAAGACTGATACTAGAAAGTTCAAAACAAGGATTATGCAGCATGAAGATTAACTCTTTTTGCTCTTGGTTATCTGTTCAGGGCACCAAGTTATAGGTTATGAAAAATTTAACCAATAATGCCAATGCTCCACTTACAGATGCACTTTAGTATGGAGGGAAACTACAACGGACCACGATGAGAAACTACAAGTGGTACTTTTCCCTGACTCAACTAAAAATTTTACAAAGTGTACATACTATACTAAGAGTGAGGTTAGCTACAAATGATGATAGAGATGTAAAGATGCTTATTCTGACAGAAGGAACTGAACTAATGCAATGATGCATATATGCAAGGTTTAACAAAAAGAGATGGAAGAATGCAGGGCTTATGAATGTAAGCTACAGATGCTAATGATACAGATGAGTTACAGATGGGTTAAGCTACAAATGAGTTAAACAAGACTAGAAGAGAAACTAACAGATGTTATAATGCAATATCAGGTACATAGATGTAAAAAATTAAGCTAAGTTAAACTAATAGCAGAAAAGAACAAAGTATATATATACAATGGTGGGTTGAAAAATAGTGAGATAAGCACTAATGAACACACATCACACTACCAAATCCCCGGCAACGGCGCCAAAAACTTGGTAGGCTGTTAAGAGTGTTTTGCCTACGTTAATACTGCAAGTGCACAGTGCCTGTTGGAGGAAAGGGCAAGTACAGGTCGATCCTCAGGGAAATGGTGTTGCTGTGGAGTTGATCTTAGTAGTTTACTAACTGATTTCTAGATAAGGTAACACAATATGGGGTTTTGGTGTCGTCTGACCAGAGTTGGTTTGTGTATTTCTAAACTAAGGCAACAAATGATCAAAAGATGTTGTTAATGAGATGGTTGAGTGGCACTAGGCGCTTGAATTCACTCTCTACTCCTATGCTAAGGTAATGTAAATTATCATTTTTTCTTATGCCTTCCATTGAAGGCCTTAGATGGATAATTGTATAACTTGAATCTCCTTACTCACTCCTAGTATCAATGGTCTTCTTACAGTACCATTGATCACAATCAAGCTTAGTTTTCCTAGCTAACTATTTTCTAAACATGATATACAATAAGAACAATCACGAGAATTTGCTTACTATCACATTGAATAAGAGTTTCATCTTCACCTAGCAGGGTGAATTAGAACATCATGCAAAGAAAAACAGGATTCAAAATTAAGTTACAAACAAAACCCAAAAACTCCCCTACTTTCTCTCACATGAAGAACATCCATTTATACCTCACAAATCACTCAAACTTGCAATTAATGAAAAACCCAAACCTCTTTCCTCCCCTCACTCGTCTCTGAATCCATTGATTTGATGTTAGAGAAAACCCTAGCTCCAACTATCTCTAACCTAGCTTCTAGGGTATGGAGAAGCTATGATAGAGATAATTTGAGAGAGAGTGGCGGAGCAGGTGGCTACTGGTGCGGTTGGTGCTGGTGTCAGGGGAAGGAGATGGTAGTGATGGCTCTGCACTGTCAGGAGAAGGGGAAGAGAATGGGTTTTCTGGTTTTGTGTCGGGGGAGAAGAAAGAGAAGATGAAATGAGAAATGGGGATTTGATCGATGGGTAAGGTATAGGTGGTTTTGGTGTTGAGCGCGCACGGACAAGGATTGATGCAAGGGATGGAGCGGCCGTAGGATCTAGGGTAATCCGATGCGTGAGCCGATGCGGCCGTAGGATGAAAATGGCTCGAATCCTAACGGCTCCGAAGGGACGGGCTTGGATCCGGGTCATGGGTCGGGCCTTGGACTGCTCAAGCCCATGTCTTGTAAATGGGTTGCTACTTGTTGGGTTGCAGCCCCGATGCACCTGTGAACTTTGGATTTCTGCTCCATAGACGCTTCTCCAATTTTCTGCTCTTTTGGCTCCTCAATTTCTCCGAGCTTTATTTACTACCTAAAAATACAAAATTAATTAGTACAAATATTTATTCTTGAAAACAAAGAAAATACAGAATCTGGGATAATATCTGATTTCTGAGCACAAAAGATGAGTTAAATGCCAATAAAAAGGTATAGAAATATGCAATATTTGGCACTCATCATCTAGCACCCAGACTCTAGTTTTTTTACAATTTTGCACTTATTCTCTTTCATTTGTGTCGCGTGACCAACAGAAGAAAATATTGATAGAGAAATAAGAAAAGAAAACACAAATGGTGTGATGTATATTATTATTTTATAAAAAGAAGGTTGCGTGACCAAGGGACAATGGTGTTTTTCTATTTGGACGGAGATCTATAGTTTGGACACATAAAGAACGGCCCAGATTGAGTCACATATTAAAGTTACTCAGTTACATTTCTCGCTTATAAAGAATGGTCCTGTTTATGGGTGAAAACTACTCCTGCAGAATTTGGTAATTTGGGGTGTGGATGAGGAATGAATTTAAACCTTTAAACAAATGCACTGCGCGGTGAGTGCTTGTAGATTTGAGAGATCAATCTCTGTGCAAGTCCGGCCTAAACCAAGAAATGGCCGTTCAGGACTTGTTTCGGTCACAAAGTGAAGGAGATGGGGTTGATCTTAGGGAGGAAGCGAAGAAGGTGTTGAGATTGTGAAGGTGTTGGCTAGCTTATGACTTGTAACAGAAGGTGAGCGGGCTTGCGGTTAATGCAAGCAGGCTCTGGGTGTTTGAATACGATTTTTGTATTAACACTTGATTTTCTGTCTCGTCTGAACTTGTGTTGTTGTTCCCCCTTGTTGAAAATAGGGCGGAGAACCTATTTATACAAGTCATTGAGCCTTATTCACGTCTCTCGTGGGAAGTGGAGGAAGTGGAGTGATGGAGTAGTGGAGTTGTGCGTCGGTGCCACCCGACCAGTCTTGCCCACTTCTCCACTGTTCATCTCTAACCGTCCATGACTTCACGACACGTTCTTGTGATGGCGCGTTGCCTGTTGCACGTTGTAAACCGCAGGACCAATACCCCGGTATGTATCCCCCAGTTTGTGACATGATTGATGTCTAGAATGTGTGGATCGTGGATCCACGAAAGATAGCATGTGATGCTTTGAATTGAATAACTGTGTTATTCAGAAGTGATACTTGTGAAGTATCGTGTGTATTTTATGCTGAGTCTTTGCATTATAGTGTGGTAAAGTGATGGGTAATGATGCCTCACGGCCAAATGACTCTTGACCAGGGTTGTATAACCAAGGTTGGTGAAGTTGGACGGACGAGATGATCTTTGAGACACTCATCTGCGACCGTTAATGAATATTAGGGTTTTTGAAGAGGTGCGCAAGCATCACTCTTCAGCTTGGTCGAAACCAAGCATGGGAAGGGCTTTGGAGAGGACCGACCGGGCATGTGTGTAGACAGCATGCCGGTGTGCACGTCCATACCTCACTTTCCCCAGAAGGAGCGATCTAGGCCACTCAAATTGACCGGCAAAGTTGAGTGGTTGAGATCGGTTTGCGGCAATCCATTGCCGCAAAGGAGTTGGAAACCGCATGACATCCCTGGTTTGGGCGCGTTCCAAGATGACCCATCTTGGTCGGTCTTGGTCGATCATACCAGCGTGTAGGTGGTGAGGTGGTGTTCACACCTATACTGATTATCCCATGAAAACGTGATCTAAGCCATTCAAATCATCCTTGAAGTTGAGTGGTCGAGATCGATTTGCAATTGGGAAGTGTAACCACGCATGTTTGGGCGGGCGTTTTGGATTAGCCGGGCATGGGATGCCTTGGCCGATCGCATGAGGAGGTAGATGGGCGCACGGTGGTCATCTTTGGTATGACCCGCCCTTGCTTAATCTAATCTGTGACCCTCCATTCGTCTTGGGAGAAGATGGACGCGCGTGATGATTTGAAACCCTAATTTTGGCTTTCAAAAGCCGTGCGCCACTTCTTGTTTGGGTGACGATTCATGTCACGGCCAAACATTGTTGGTCTTGACCGATTGGTCAAATGTGTGGCGGGCCACGGTGATCGTGTTGACATGCTCTGGGCCCTTTGAGTCTACATCTACACCCTCCATCTATACTGCGAAGATGGATGGTTGAGATTATTTTGCGACACATGTAATATGCCGCAAACCCTTATTTAGGGTTTTCCGTCCATAATGCTTGGTATGAACGTCTTTTGGCAAGCAAAGGCCAATGGCACCATGCGGGGTCGGCCGTGGGTATTCCATACCCGCTGGGGGTGATGGAATTGATGCAGGGTCATCAATCATGCTTGTGGAGTTGGATGCTGCGATCGAATCATATCTGGTGATACTGTCGATCCGGATGCTCAATCGGGCTAGTATAACACACCGAGAGGGCTCAATCGGGCTAGTATAACACACCAGAGGGCTCGGGCTAGTATAACACCGAGAATCGACATACGGGTATTTGCATACATGGTTTCATTATAGTGCTTGGAGGTTCGTGTTACTTATCAGGAAGAGTAACACTCAGTCGTCATGCCACCCATGAT
Source organism: Papaver armeniacum (assembly GCA_023531295.1). Classification (NCBI taxonomy): domain Eukaryota; kingdom Viridiplantae; phylum Streptophyta; class Magnoliopsida; order Ranunculales; family Papaveraceae; genus Papaver; species Papaver armeniacum. The sequence goes on along the minus strand of JAJJWW010000845.1, from coordinate 20,858 downwards.
AATGAGTCTGGAAATACAAGGCGATATGAAATTCACGAGGAAGGGATTGTTGCCACATGCTCCAACCTGGAGGAATTTCATGTATTCACGAATGGGATTGTTGCTACATGCTCCATTCTTGGTGAATTAAGTGAGGGAGTATCAACACTTATAAATGGCTTTATCTTTTACAAGATGTCGGTAGCATGATTTTTTCCGGTTTTTACAAATTTAACCTTAAATGAAAATCCACCATCAACAGGTCCAAATTGAGCTACATATTTAAGATTTTCAATCTATACGACTGTTTCGTTGCTATGTCCTTAACTTGGGTCGGTGAATAGCATTTCTTAACTGCTCATACTCTTAGTTGGATCATTGTTGTTAGCTTTTCTTTTAAATTTTTTGTTTAACATCAATGGACTCATGGTGATTCACGCAATTTTTATGTCATTTATGCAGTCAAAAGGTACTGATTAAATATTTATATTATAAGAGACAGTGATTTTATTTTTTATTTGGAAGGAGATGTACAATTACACATAAGGACGTACGGTCAGTTTGGCACGTATCTAAGTTATTCGGTTACATTTATGGCATATAAAGAATGGTCAGTTGAGTTACAAATTAATTCACATATTGCTTTTACCTAAGACAATGAATTAGATTTTTAATGTGTATTTATTTGTGAGTTATTCCTCCATTTAATGTCAAACGATTACTTTTATTCCTCCCATTAACTTCTCTCATTAACTTAACTCTTAATCCCTTTCATAATCAAGTTCCTTTGCACAACTCTATTCCCAAGGTATGATTCACAATTGTTTTGGTTGATTGAGATAATTGTTGTTAGCTTTTCTCTTTAATTTTTTGTTTAACATCAATGGACTCATGGTGCCTCAAGCCTAATTTTTATATATGTCATTTATGCAATCAAAACCTCTTGATCAAATATTGTATTTGATCGGTTTAATTTCTCTTTGATTCTTTTCATTAATATTGTATTTTGTTATTTCAATTTTGTTTTTCATTTTAGGTCAAAGATATTGATCAAATATGATTATTATCTATTCATTTTCATTCTTATGTTAGGCTTTTTATAATACCATACCATTTGACCAGTTTAATTTGAATAATTCCTCTTTGATTCTTTCCATCAATATTGTATTTTGTTATGTCAATTTTGTTTTTCATTTGCAGTCAAAAGATATTGATCAAATATGATTGCTATCTATTCATTTTCGTTCTTATGTTAGTTTTTTTTTTTTTAAACCATACTATTTAATTTCTATTTTTTTACATTTTTTTTTATTTTTCTCTAGATAAGGAATTTTCAATTAGACTTTGATTTCTTGAGGCCAAAATCATAGGTTTACATGGATTGAAAATAAATGATGAAGAAAATAACGGTTTCATTGTTATTCCCTTAACTTTGGTCAGTAAATAGATTTCTTAACTTTTCATACTCTTATTTGGATTAGAGTCGTGTACATGTTTGTATCAAATGGATTGAAGTTTCTTGATTATATTTGTTATTTTTTTTAATTCTTTGTATCATATAAACCTTGAAATTACATCTCTTCATATTTATAGCCTTTTGATGGTTTACAAAGTGAGCATTTGTTATTATCTTAGAAGGTCATCTTAAACTATTTATACATAGTGAGGAAAAAAGTAACGATCTGACACTAAATGAAGATTAAATTAAGAGTTAAGTTAACGGGCGTTTAATTTAGAATAAAAATAACGAGTTTGACATTAAATGAGAGGAAGAACTCCCAAATAAATTCTCATTAAAAATCTAACTCATTGTCTTAGGTAAAATCAATATGTGAGACCATTCTTTATACTCCTAAAATGTAGATTGAAAATCTACATGCCAATTATACATTGATACAAGCACACGAGTCAATATTCATTTTTAGAAAACAATTAGCGGTTCAAAAACTAATGCATATATACATATGAAAGAAGAGTTCCCAGTTCGATTCAAATTTTTGAATTTCGTGTTGGTATTATTTGCAACAACCTTGTGAATAGATGGTTATATCAATTACCATAAATGAAACCGGGTGGAGTTCAGATACACGCTTACATTGGATATCTTAACCACCAAAAAAATTACTCTCTTTGTGTATATATATATCGGTGTACATCAATATATAGACATCCTAATCACCATTTAATAAGAAACCTCCCCGATGTTAATAATATCGATCAAAGCTTCGAATTCAATTTAAGAAAGATTGTCATTCCCCCAAATTTCACACGCTCAGCTCATGGTATTTACTCATTATATAGACAAATCAAGGAATCGGATTTTGTGTATACATGTATAGACCGATTGTTCTAAGAATCAGATTTTGTGTATACACGTATAGACCAATTGTTCCGAGAATCGTATTTTGTGTATAGATATAAAAACCGATTTTCAGTATATATATATATATATGTATATTTTAAGGGACAATGGTGTTTTCCGCATCGACGGTTATCTACATTTCAAGTATATAAATGACGGTCCAGTTGAGCCAATACCATGTGTTTTTTCTAGAAAAAAAAATGGTGGGACAATGGTGTTTTTCCACATCGACGGTTATCTACATTTCAAGTATATAAAGGACGGTCCAGATTGAGCCAATACCATGTGTTTTTTCTAGAAAAAATGGTTTTTAACGAGTGGATAGATTTACATTTTGGCTATATAAGCAGCGGTCACGATTGGGCAATGAGTACATCATTCCATTCTTACACGCCCTAAATCTCTTCCTCTTTTTCCTCTTCGCATTCAATAACCCATGCGCTTCTCTTTTCCTTGCCAATAAAATGTAAATTAACTATGATAATTTTTGTCATTCAATAGACAACCGTTTCTCTTCTTCTTTCTTAGATAGATTATGATATAGACTATCAGAGACTCTATTCTCCTCTCGCAATATGCACATTCAATTAGGATGTTCAAACTTTCCTAGCTCCAATTCTATTCTCATGGTTGCTTTTACTGGAGCTATTTATCGTCCAAGTAAAGATTTTCCTTTTTTTTTTTTTTTTTGGGGCTCAATTTTCACTTCATTACTTAACTGATCATTGAACTTTGATTGTACAAAAGGTTTGGGTTTTTCGATTTGAGATCACTTTTCATCTTCAGGAGATCACTTTTCATCTTTAGGTTTATCAATTTACGATTATGTATTCAATATATCATTTTTCAGCATCTCAATATGCACTGCGGTTCTTAGATTTTCTTTTGTTAGTTCATCATTATTATTTTTTCATTTAGATTTCATTTTGAATTGTTACATTAAAATTTGCCAACTGTGGAGAAAGCATTACCGTCCATGCTAACGAGAAATTTGTCAAATTTCTCTGTTTTTAATTGGGTTTTCTTTGAGTTCATGAATTGTGATAGTATTCTTTTCTAGGAACGCGCAGGTGGAAGTGTTGCCACTGCGCTTGACTCTACATCAGAATCATCTTGTACTTTCGATGGAACAACAAGGTTAGACAATTTTGTTCCCTGTCTCACGCTCTATGGAATTTGTGGACAAACATTATCTGATTCTGAATTTTCCTTTTGCTCTTCATTCTGGAAGGTTGTGCATTTCTTCATGTGCCCTTTATGCTCAGCGTCTATCGATCGAGAAACTGTAAATTTAGTGCATGCTCTTTGTATACTTCTGTTTAGGAATTAATCTGATTTAATCATCTTAATATGTTATTTGCGGCTTTTAATTGTGTTATTATCTTAAAATTCATCGGTATGATGATGATTTGGTTGCATTTTTATTTTTGTTTTTAGTATATAAATTATATTGATAAATATATATCGATGTTCAACTTCAAGTTAGATTATTTTGTTTTTTGTGTAACGGAAGCAAATTAGGAACTCGAACCTCAAACTTTTAGAGTTGTTCATGAATAAGGAAAAACATAGCTTTTGTTTTCTGTTAAATGGAACTGTTCTTAACGTGCATATTTCCTCTTATCTCACAACTAGACTTGCACAAAGAAGACTATCTCTAGAAGATTTGCGAATACTTATTTGTTAAATACGTCTCCATATTAAACATCTTTTAGTTTGTTCAATTTCGTTAATTCCTATTATAATTTATGTGCAGGGTTGAACATATACAAAAGAAAAGCACGTTAAAGAGTTGGAACCAACTCATGGATAAAGTAGAGAGCTTGCTATTATGGACCAACTCTTTGATAAAGCTTTCATTTTAATGTTAAGATTCCCAATGTTTATTAGTTTTGCAAGGGTAATGATAACTTTTATATTGTCCGCATAGTGTAGGATAATGATACTCGATTCACATGTTGCCATTCATTAGTTTCTATTAGCTACAAAATTTGGAATATATTAATTATGGGGTTATGTTGTTTTGTAAATTTAATCTCTTTATGTCATTTGCAATAGATAGGCTGATTGAGTCGGAGATTATGGATCCTGGCATCTTTCAATGTGTATATTTGAAAAAGGTTGGAAAGTTGCATGGCAGATATGTAAGTGTTGTTTGTTTCTACTTAACAACTTATTAGTATATGGATGCGAGAACATCATTGGCAACATTGTTAGGTTCTGTTGGGTTTTCTTTTATTGCTGTAAACATTGAGCATGGGTTATATCATTTATTAGCACCTACAGGTGATGCCATTAGAGGCTTTTCTATCAAGTCCATTCGAAACATAAGTTCATGGTCTCATTTTCATTAGCACCTGTTAGTGATAACATTGAAGGAACTTTAAGCCGCTCACTTGCTCTTTTGGTATCGATTTGCAGTTACATTTCATCTCCTCTCATTTCTTTTTGTCGTACAACCCACCTTTCCAGGCATATATATTTTGGGGGTAAATTACTCTTAATTGTTTTCAAACGTGTTGAATTTTCTCCATGGGAAATCATCAGTTTTTCTTTTGTACCACTGTCATCTATGTTAGGTTGGTTTTGAGTTTTTTCTTTTCTTTTTATGTATCAAAAATGGGTCTGAATAGATCAGATTTACCAAAATGACTTTGTATAATTTGATCATTGTTGAAAATAGGTTTACGTCTGCCTTTTGGTTTGTTCAGATTTTTGTCGTTATGTGGTGCTTAAAAAATAGGATTTATTTTATCAACAAGCATTATGGGAGTTACAAAAATCATTTTGTTCAATTTGTATGCAAATAAAACGATAATGTGGTAGTTGGTTGGATATGAGTGGATAAGAGTTTTGCTTACATGTGTAGATTTAACTCATCTTACCCTTATTACAGACTTGAGAGATTCATGAGTGGAAGATGGTGTGCGAGATGGACTTCCTTTAGGAAAATGTACATGAACATCATATATATAGCTAAAAAGAACAACTATTTTTTTATTGATTTTAGGTATATTTTGTGCGTATGAAGTGTATAGGCTATATACACTTTGGAATGTGCACAAATGAGCATACTGTGATGCAAAGACTTTGAGAACTTCATATGTTTGGAATGTATTTAGCCGTTTTCATTCTTCAAAGTATCAGAATAACCACGACAAATAATAATTCCGACATTTTTGTTTTAAAACCAAGTCGACAGGTTGGATGCCTGCCTGCATGTTTCAACTGTTACAATAATAGATTTTGTTGCGTCTTTTATCTTCACGCCAAATATTTTTTAGTTTTCACCTAGATAAGGACCGTTGGGACTTTACAGACTACAGAGGAGAAAATCATAGAACAAACTTATATAAAAAGAGATTCAAAAACAATATGTTAAATTAAGAATTTTGATACGAATGTTGTGTTGGTGGAAAATTAGTTTAGGTTTACTATGTCCCTGTATAAAACACAAAGCTAGCATATAACCAGGTGACGTGGGAATTTTTTCACAGGTAAAGCTGTGGAGTTAACATATGCCACAATGCAGTGGAGAGAGGGTTGGCTGCACTGAATATAGTACTAAATAGGTGGGCAACATGAGAGAAGCGGTGAAATAAGTGCAGATGCAAAAGTGAAGATCGCACTCCTACCTTGGTCGACTTTTATCATTTTAAATTAAATTTTGTAATGTCTTTTTTTGTTTGTTTTTTTTTTGTTTTGTAATTAGCATCAAACCTACTAACGGATGAACATCCAATGCCAAAAAAATATTTGTGGCATCTATTTGAACTTTTGGTATATCTTGATATTGAACATAGGGAGTGAAATATGTTGAACCCAAGAGGGGCAAAAAAACGGAAAAAACACTTACGAACTTATTAAACTCACATTCAACATTAACAACAACGAGCAAAGCAAGTTGAGATTTGGCCCAAATTAATGCATCAATTTAGAAATGCATTGGGATACAGAATAATAGAAACAGATAAGAGCTTGCCATGCAAAATAATAGAAACAAGGGTTAAGTAAGTAAACTTAAGTCATGCTTAATAGGTTAGAAATCTCTATTTCCAACAACAGTCCAAATCCCGTGCCATTACGGCACGAGTCATATCCTAGTATATATATATATGACAATCGACACGTCGTTTATGATTTATTCATCGTACTTTTATTGACGCCTGTAACTTGCAAAATAATTTTTTTGGTAGATATCTTGAATTTTTGATTAGATATTATACATTTTTTTTGTCTTTACAAATCACAAAATCTCGCAAAATATCCACTAAATTTGTATTTGTAAGTCACAAAGACTCTCTGTAATCATCTCATAAAATCACTAGAAATCTCTTGATTTCCAAAGAATTTCCAGGAGTCGCCAAATAAAAAATCTATGTTTATAAAAAAATCTATGACTACCTCCCTATTATGTGATATCCAAACACCCCACAAGACTACAAGTTTTATAGTCCAAAATTAGAGGGTAGATGACAAAATATACCATTTACCAACAACTGACAACTATAAGGCCATGGAGCTTGGTGTAAAGAAAGAGCTCAGATCGAGTCAAAAATAATAAGTTTTCATCTCGAGTACGAACTGAAGATAATAAGTAAACAAGGAATCAAGACATGAGTTCCGGAGAAGAAGCGAAGACAAGGCCAAGGTTGTAAGAGTCAAGACCTTAAGATGGATATTTAATGAAGATCACACATCAAGCTACTAACTTACTAACGAAGTAAAGTCTGAGTGTATCATGACGTCACCTCCAGGTATACATTAGTGGTCTCCATTAGACATGTTTTTAGCGTGATTTGTACATCATGTAGTTATATAAACCCAAGAAGGCTCACTTTGTAATCCAAGACATATCATTCAGCCTAACTTGATCAATCTCCCCATTCTCTCTCCTACTTTCCTTTGAATTTAACCGTGATTACCGAACTACAGATAACTCGATAATCATCAATTGGACATAGAATTGAGTAATCTAAAAACGAAGATCGATAATCAGATCAAGTCAGGAGATATATTCAGACCAATAACCACATCTCAATCCCGTGTAGGTACGTTTTTTCACGATAGGAAAATATGCATGTTCATTGAGCACAAGCATTTCAAGCTCGTGTTCTAAAATTTGCTTTATGACGCTTGACCCCCCAAGTTTTCCAAATCATTCCAAATATTGCATCGTGTTCTAAACTGATTCTGAAAATACTTGTGCGCTACCAAATTATCCGTTATATGTACAAATTGTAAATGTGCCTTAATATTGCAACTCCAAATTGCACATTAACTTAGTATTTTCTCGTTGACCGAAAAATTGCCTCGTAAACAGAATCTTCTTGATTTCTTCAAAGTATGTCTCGCGACCAAAATTTTCTCTGGGGAAACAGAATGTGCATTGTGAACTCAAATCCACAAGATGATTCTCCACTATACCTTGTGATACAAAATTAATACCGCAACCTTAAAATTATCCCCATTAACTGAAACACATTTTCCAGTCAAAATGTGAATCGTGATTTAAGGTATACAAGAAAATTCCAAGGTATACTGAATAATGCCGGAATATGGTCATTTGGCAGTAAAATAAAAAACTCCTTATCATTTTTAAAAAATGATAGTAATAACCCTACCTGATTAGTGTTAATGATAATGATTAGCGGTTAATATTAATGATTAGTGGTTCATGGTATTAGTGTTAGTTTTGAAGAGTTATAAGATTTTTTGAGAGATAGTTACGGTTTGTTGAAGAAGAAGAAGAAGAAAAAGAAGAAGAATAAAAAGAAGAATGCGAAAACTTGTTTTTTAAGATTATTATGATTCTAGTTACCATAATATGCGATTCAAATGAGGAAGTCGAATCTTCATCTCGTAAAGCTCAGAAATACACACCAACTACAATGAAGATCCTGATATGGCTGATATTTGGATTATGAGAATAATTTTACCCAAACTCAAACTCAAGCTCAAGATCAAGATAATGATTTTTATGATTCAAATCCAGAAGATGAATACGTGGATGATGAACCTTATGCTAATAATACACAAGTATACTTCTAAATGATGTTTAATGTCCTTTGTGTAGGTTGAATTCTTCAAACAATTGATTTTTTACAAAGTAGTTCGGCGCACCAGAGATAGGTTCGGCTCATATATGATGTTATACTTTTAAAATCCCACTTACTTGTTAAAGTGAGGGAGGAACTTACTTTTTTTTTCCCCGTACAAGTAGGTCCAGACATTCGAAAGACCAAGTTGAGAAGAGCAGTTCGACTTAAATATTACTAGCCAAACCCCATTGTATGACACATAAATGAACAATTCAGAGAACTCGAAACACAATAATTGTTAGCTATACCCCGAACTTGTAAATTTTGCGCCAACAAACAAGTTACAAATTCAGCTAATAACAGGTGTAATTTAACCAACTGAACATTCTTATTTGTGACTTACAGTGAAATTTTCGGCTAACTATGATAATATCCTTGAATATTAGAATTTGAAGGTTCGACTTATAACTTAAATATCGAGTCAACTGAACCCTTCAGAAATTTATCTTTTTTGTTGTATAACTTCTTGATATTTTTATAGATCGTTCCTGAACTTGTACCAATAGACAATCAACCTTCCCATGTTGACATCAGTGTTGGTCTTTTGTTGACCACTTGGTTACTTATTTCGCTTTTATCCTTACTCCTCTGACCATGTTTCCTTGAAAATTTCAATTCTTCGCATTCTTTATTTTTTTCTTTTCCTCATCGTACTTTGCATCATGGTACTCAACCCCATATGGATCCCTTTGGGTAATAATTTTCTTTGCCTCATCGGTTATTTTAGTGTGTTTTCGTGTAAGTTTGTTAGTAGTCAGTCTATATAAATATGAACATCTAGTCATAACACGTAAAACTTATTATATAATTCTTTGACTCTCCTTCTAGTATATATGTAGTTCAATGGACCATATAAGGACCAAATTTTTATAAAGGAAAAAGGAAAACAAGAAATGTAAGTGATCACCATAAAAATTTAAACAACCTTGTTGTGCCCTATGGGGACACTAGTGGTGACTCTCATACTCACCCATCAATGCTTAATGTGCAACCTTAAATTTTAACTTGAGAATACGAGGTTTGCGCAAAACATAAAGAAAACCATGTTTTCTGATGCCGAGGTTGCTCAAGTATCTCTGTTGTGATTAAATTGTTATATTCGTTACTAAAAGGTTTTTTTTTATCTGTTGAGCCTTGGTCCAATAAACTGAACTACTTTAACACTGGTCACGTACCATCTATGTGTATTTTGACTCCCTATGCATAGTACAATCATCAATGTCTTATTCGCACCTCTAATTTAGTCGAATTTGACTAGGTGCCATACCACATCACTAATAGTGAGTCCAAAAAGTAATTGACTCGATGTTGGTATCAACCCATTTTATGTTATTATGTAGAGTCCTCCATACTTATCTGACTCTTAATTAAGTGGGAGACGTAAACACATGTGAAATTCTACATAACAAGCTAAGATGGATTTTGGGCTCTTAAATTTATCTAATTCTTAAAGTTACTATTTAAACTTAAAAAGGATTTCAAGTGAGAATTTAACTCCATATCCATGGATATACATCTAACATATTGTAAAACTTGATAATCATGAAAGAATATATCATACTGGTTCATGAACGTACCGGCTTATGCCTACCCGTATCATACTGGTTCACGAACTCTTACATGAGATGTTTTGAAAAGACTAGTGTCCTTATTAGCATGGACTTCATTTCTTAATGATTCTCATACATATATATATATTCTAACTCCTTGGAAAGAGGTATATAAAATTATGGCTCCCATAAATAGAGGTGTTACAAAGAGAGATGATGTGGAGGTTGTCAATGTTTTTCTCTATGAAGAAACAAGGTCATCAAGAATCAAGAAAGAGAAACAAACTAGATATGTAGAAGCCTCTTTAGCTTCATGTCTTTTGTCAACTTGTCACCATGACAGTGACTTTGGATCTACTATAGAAGATTTTGTGACTCGAAGGAATACTGTAAAGTTTCGGATAGGCCACATCCTAAGGGAGGTTACTCACTATGAAAGGAAGTATAACCAGTGGAAGAATGTGTTGTGTAATCTTAGGGCAAAATTAAGCGAGTTGACTGACATCTCTGAAGATCTTGAAAAATTGAATGATCCCATCATCAATGAATTCTTCAACATTGAGAATGAATTCTCCGCTTAAGCTTTTAAGAGCGATTTGATGCGTTTCTAGTTAGCTCCTACATAAACTAGCTTTTGAAGTAGTTTATTTATGTTTCTATATAAACTACTTCAGATTTATCATTTATTAGTTATTAAAGTTTATTTAGATAAATTTTATTCGATGATGATCACAACACCCAATCTTTAAAACTAGTCCGAATAGAGAAAAGAAGAAGATGTGAATCGGTACAGTAGTGCCCCAAACTCACTGGGTTGTCAATGGAAGCTTGATTGTAGCTATGGGATACATAAATCTTTCCCACCACCGCTGATCTGGTTTCTTGATATTAGATATCACTTCTTCTCGTATGTCACTGAGGGCTCTAATCGTTTGGTTAGAGTTTTTTCAAATCACCAGTTGAGACATCCAAGAAAAGATATCATTACAAGACCTCTTAGTGGCTGATTGTCGGAGTTTTTTATTCCTCTCATCACCTCCTCAACACCCAATGGATTCCAAAGCACCGCGCTCCACCACCAACCAGGAGTCTGCTACCTCGGCAACTGAAAGACCAAAACCATTACTTCACTCAATCAACTCTGAAAAGTACCATGGATCATGTCAATATTCTTCATGCGTGTCCCCTCTGGAAAATTCTTTCACAGTTAAAAGAAACTCTCATGAGCAGTTTGGGAAACTTTCCAGGATTCTCATGAGACTCCAAGTTCTTTTTCTTCAACTGCTTCGAGTAACTCGGAAGCTTACCCAAAGCGAAAAAAGAAACAAAACAGGCTTTTCACATACAATCCCTCACCTTCATCATCACCGGAATGATTTCAATAACCCAAAACCTCAAAAATCGCCAAAAGATTTGGAAAAGAAACCTCCGATACCCAAAAAGCAAAAAGATAACCAAATACCTATTTTCAACCTAACACAGGATGCGGAATCGTGCGGACCCACAATGAGCACGGCGTAGCGGTTAAGGTGGTTGGAGGATATCACGACTTTGGACAAATCAAAGACTTAAAGCAACAAATTATTTCCGATCTTGATTCATCATATTGAACCTAATGCAACTTTCCGGGTAATTCAAATGTCCTTAAAGTTCAAAAACTGATAAAGATCTTATTCTTGCTAGACAACCTTGGATAGCGGGCCGCATGTTTGCCTTTGTGAGGATTGGAATTTTTTTATTCAACACCCACATAGTTTGCTTTAAGTTCGCTCCTTTTTGCGTGCCAAAGTACTTAACCTACCTAGATTCAAAGATGAGGAAACCATTAAAGACTTGATAGAAGGATCAAGAACATGGTCGGTTCTCGAAGTAGATCTAGAAAGTTCGCCTCCTAGAGCTTTTGTTATGATGGACCTTCACCAACCCTTCATGCAGGTAATGCTTAGTATGGGTAAAGGGGTTTGGGTCCCGTTTGCCTATGAAGGTATTCCGTGCTATGTTTTGTGTGTGGGTTCCCCACTGGCCATGTTTTCGAGGACTGTGACAAATCAATAATATGAGCGCCTCAACCAACAAGACAAATCACAAGACTTCCCTTATTCAAAACCCAGATGCTAAAATGAAAGCCGTGGCGCCTAGAGGAGCCAAAACCATTTGCATGCATGAATATCGAACTCCACACTGTTTTTATGGGAGAATCATCCTTTTCAAAATTTCAATCGGCAGCGGCGCTGCACCACCGATCCTTTCAACCTGGCGAACGGCATGAGCGACCCGACAAAGAGTTGAACCACCATGTGCACAGGAGGCACTTCAGGAAAATAGGGTCTCTGAAGCGGTACCCACCGCCCATTCTGCGGCTAATCTATCGGAGAAGATGACTCGGCGAGGACTTGCATGGAACCACAGTAAATCCGCAAAGAAAATACGGAGAAGTTTCCATGCACCGGACAAACCGGCCGCCTACGAGTACAATAAAGAATGTGCCCATGCACAAAATTACAGAAAAGCACACGATGGAATAAAAGAATGTCGGATCAATTATTGAAGATAAAGGGCCCTTCGGTCCACGTCACCGACCACAACTGCTCCACCAATGGATTACCAACTCAGCCCAACAACCCTTATCGAGTTGAAAACCCACCAATAGTGAAGCCCAATTGCAAAGGAAAAGAAAAAGCCCACCATGATGAGGAAAACCCCCATTTTGAATCTGGATCTGTGAACCGACTACCATATCCGACTCCGGAAGCATCACCCATGACCCAAAGCAAAGCTTGGTATTAACCGAATGCTAACTTTCTTCACTCCCACCGAGTATACTAAAGTGCTTTTGAATGAAGTGCGAAACAGGGGCATGCAAGTGAACTTCTTTGGTTCACATGGATAACGGCAAGCCCAGGAAATAACTGTGACTACCAATAGGGATCGCAAACTTATGTCCCGAGAACCTAAGGCCTGGCGAGAACCGGTTTCTGTTCGGACTTACAAACGAAGAAACTTCAGATCACCAACAAAATTGCCGCGACACTTGATGATCCCTAACACTCCAGTTTTGCAGCCCACCCTTGTGTGGCCGCGAAATGCGTAAATTTGTTTCTATCTCCCGGTTAGAGCACAACAGAGCACTAGATCAATTTGCTCCGCTGTTTGAGATCCCAACTCTCAGACAGCGAAAACCTAGAACTGCTAAAGCATTTCCAGCCAAGCAAGACATGGCAAGGCAGTGCAGTTCTTCCTCCCCAAAGGAATCCCCTTGAAAGGCAACACATGGGAAATAACAAAGGCTGTGCACCTTGACTTCTCGCGGGCCGGCTTGCGTTTATCTGTAGATGCTCGAGACTATCGCCGAAGCTAAAGAGAAACTTTTGCGTGGTGTTGGTATGAACCAACCCACGCCTCCAAAATGAGTTACAGTGGAGCGTCCGGGCATCCCTAGCAGATCTCTAAATTGCGTGCATACGCGTAAATTTAGACACCTTTTATTTTCTTGTCCGAAACTTTGGCTTAATTGCTCATATGTCTTTTTAAGTACTTCTTTAGGTTTTTTGGGTTCTTTTTCTGTGTACCTTGTGTAGGACATAAAGGTGGCCTCGCGATGTGGACATCCCACCTTAATGTCTCGGTTTTAGTTGCTACTAGAATATTCTTCATGCGTACATCACACCAGCTCAACCTCAACTGTTTACACCATGGGTGTTTCTTGGCGTTTACGGGCCTCCACAACCAACACCAAGAATGGCCTTACGGCATAATTTTGACAACCTCATTCATACCCCAACTTGTACCTTGGCCGATCATGGGAGATTTCAATGAGATTGTCGATCGGCATGAGAAGAAAGGAGGAGACACATGACCAATAGAAAGGTCGAGTTTTCAATAACTTCATCAATTCTCACGGGCTTATCGATTTAGGTTTCGGGGAGACCTTTTCACTGGACCAACAAGCGGTGATGGGAATTTCATCATGGAAAGACTAGATAGGGGCCTGGCTACACAAGATTGGATGGACAAGCACCCACAAGCTTTGCTAAGGCATTTACCAAGAATTGGATCGACCATGCTCCACTTCTATTAAATGAAAAAGCAATGCCAAGACGACAAGACAAAATATTGAGTGGAACACCTTTGGTTTCTACACATCCACAAATGAAAGAAATTGTCGTTACACACAGCAACAATTCCCATTTGGAGGAAGATGCCACGGGGTCAAAACTCTTAATTAGAATGAAGGCGACCAGTGAAGCACTACAAAATGGGATAAACAAACTTTTGGATCGCTACTGGCAATGCTACAAGAAGCGGAGTTTCAAATCCAAGCGGCACAATCCAAGTGCGCAACAACAATAGGATCGGAGGCTGCGTTTTGGCTACAACGGGAAAAGGAGACGCAGCAACTCACACCTCGTGTTACTTCACTGTCATGATGAATCTGGAAACAACGTGCGAGAATAGGCCTGGTTGAAAAATGGCGATCTCAATGCCATATTCTTCCATACCAAGGCTACAATCAACAATCGAATCAACCACATTCACCAATTACGGGATGCAAACTCGAGATGGGTGTACAACCAAAGTCAAATCTCTAAAATCTTGATCCGGCACTATCAACAACAATACATTGCAGCCCCTACTACTTTGGACATGTAACTTTTTGCTAATGTGACTCCCGAATATCTCAATTCCACTTTGCTCATTGTTGAAACCACCTTCCAGGGAGATTCATAAAGCTTTAAGGGACATTGGATCGACAAGGCACCTGGGCCGAGATGGCTACGAGTAAGTTCTTCAAACACTTCTTGGGATACCACAAAGCCCCAAATTATAGAACTTGTGGCCAATTTTTTGAGAATGTAGACTTGCCTTCGACTTTCAATCATACAAACATCACTCTCATACCAAAATCGAAAATCCTAGTTCGGTAAATGATTATAGACCCATTGGCTTATGCAATGTGGTATATAAGATCATATCAAAACTCCTGGTAGACGAAATGAGGCCGATACTCAATTCATGATCGGTCCCTACAGTGCGTTTGTACCAAACCGTGCTATCCATGACAATATAGCCATTGCCACTGAAATTTTCACCACATCCGATCCACAACACCCACCAAAAACCCAAAATTGCCATGAAGCTTGATATCAAGAAAGCTTACGATAGCCTCGATTGGGGATTCATAAAACAAGCGGCTTTCTTTCTAGGATTCTGGACAAATTTGTGGAATACTTAATGTTGTGCATAACCCGGTGACGTATTCCATAAACATTAATGGAAATCCGCAAGGACACATCAAGCCATCGAGAGGACTCCGGCGGGAGACCCTTTGTCACCTACATCTTTATAATGTGTGCGAAATGTTGTCCACCAATCTTGCAATTTTGGAAAGCGGGGAAAGGCTGAAAGGTTTAAGTATCTCGACGACTCCTCCAATCTTACATCGATGTATGCGGATGATGCGCTTATCACACTTGCTGGGACAAAATACATGATAACACAGAATACGTATGCCCGTAGTTATTCAAACTCGGCGGTCAGACGATTAACCTCAAAAGTCGGTCATCATTCATCATCCAGCATACAAAGCCGGAAATATGACTGGTGACTCGGATGTTCAACATACCAACTACTCGGATCCACACGAAATACACAGGTGTAAACTTCAAAGTTGGTAGGAATTCCTCCCTATCTTTGCGCAGCCCTCTGACGATTGGAGAGGAAGGCAAAGGGTGGATGGCTAAATGTCTCAATCAGCGGGAAGATGGGTACTTATCAATTCAAGTCTGCTCCCAGCTGCAAACCACATTATGCAAACTCGGTTATTCTCGGCCCATGTCCACAAAAAATCGACAAGATTAGAATTTCTTTTGGGGACATGACACGAGACCAAAAGGCTGCATATGGCGAGCAAGAAATTATAGCGCCAATCAAACAGGGAGGTTTAGGGATTAGGAATGCAAGAAAACACAACTTTGCACTTCTGGGCAAAAGAGTTTGGCAAATACATGCTCAACCGGATACTATACGCACGGTTCTGAGGACAAAGTACTTGGGCCAAAACCAGATTTTGAAAGCCTACCAACCCCTACGGTGGCTAGCCCTACTTGGAAAAACATATCAAAGATTGCTCCTTTTGTCCAAGACAATTTGGCCATGCAGATCGGAGATGGAAAGTCAACCAAAATTATGGATAATTGGATACCGGGCGGGCGGGATGACCAACATGGGGGGGTATTGGTAACCGGTGGGTAAGTACCTTGATCACATCACACACTTTTAATTGGAACACCGAGTTATTGCAGGACCTTCCCACGGACATTGTCGATGCAATCGAGCAATCCATGTTCCAAACCCGACGGTTCCCGGATAAACAGATTTGGCCTCACGCCAAAAGGGGCGATCACGGTCAGAGTGGATATCGAGCTGCTCATGGCAGAGTCATCCACACCAAACTTCAATCACGGGCGAGTCAAGAAATTTGGAGCAAATGTACAAGTCGATCTGGAAATCAAGCGCCCCCAAGGCGAGACTTTTCCTTTGGAAAGTCGATCAACGGAAACCTCCCCAACTTTTGATGCTGTGTTTTTAGACACATACTCGGCACCAACATGTGTCCTGCTCATGCGGCTACATCCGGAAACAATCCAACATTGTCTCTTTGAATGTCCGAGGGGCCAGAGAAACGTGGCGACTATTTTGCAGGCACGTCAACAGCAATGCGGACCATCACAATGCTTACACAAATATTGTGTTGCCACCTCATCCACTGCCCAACACCATTTGCCAACAAAAAAACCCGGCTGGGTCTAACAATCAAGCACAAGGTGGGAGAACGACAACAACTCAAGTCTTCCAACCACCATCAAATTATGCAGAATTTCTGGAAATTCACGCACAGAGGAAAGCCACCACATTGTGCTGCTATCTGTTGTGGAATATTTGGTTAGCAAGGAATGCAAAAGTATATCTGATAACAACACACAATCGCCAATGCAAACATTCCACACATAGGTATTACTAAGTCGGGGAATACGAATGGGCCATACAGCACAAATTTGCACACATAACAGTACAACCCAAAACACACCCAGGGGATCTGCGACTATATGGATTAAATGGAATGCCATAAGACGGGGCGGCTGAAAATCAACACGGATGGAGCTAGTAAAACGGATGCCAGGGGAACACGGAACCAGGCGGTGTGGGTTGGATTTGCGAGGACGAACACGGTGTCGTGATCATGGCTATGTCGGCACCTATTGGCAAGACTTCGGCTCTGGTGGCGAGACATGGGGTCTTCTTGGCGCGAGAATGGCAACAACCGGGGAATGGATCAACCTCCACTTTGAAGCTGATTCCTCGGCATTACTCACATTCTATCGAAAGATGCATCCGAGGCACCATGGGTCATACGAGAATATCTTGCCCACGAAATACAACATCTCTGAAAACTACGCGGTGTTCACATCACACACATTTATAGGGGAGCGAATCAGGCGGCGGATGGTCTGGCGGATCTTGCAGCGAAAAAACAACTACAACAAGGAACGGGAAGCAACAACAACTCCACGGCTGATTAGAACACACTGTACCGATTTCCTTAATGTAATTGTGATGAATGACTCGGTGGGGACTAGGTACCAAGAAGTTCAACTTTGAGTTTTTAATGAAAAACCCACTTTTCAAAAAAAAAAAAAAAAAAAAAAAAAACACCCAATCTTTATCGTTTATCTATGCATATTACTTGTTTTGTAAGATTTATTCTTTGCTATCATATTTACAGTGATTATAACATATATATTGAAAAAAGCGGGGGTACAACAACCACACCCAACAATTCGTTTGGCAATCGAATAGACAAACTACAATATACTTTCAAGAGAATCAACTAGACGATTAGACTCAATCCGAGGAAAAAGTATCAAAGAGTTTTGTTTCTCTTGTTTCCATGATATTCGACAAATCAAATAGATAGAAATCCGCGATCTCGATTATTATGTAAAACAACTTGAACGGTACCAAAGACCAATGTTCAAGTGTCAATCAATTTGAATCAACAACCAAATGTTGGATTATAATTGATCGATCTCAATGCACAACCTGTGATATTTCAATTATATAACAAAATATAATGCGGAAAAGAAATAAACGAACACGAAGTTTTGTTAACAAGGAAACCGAAAATGCGAGAATAACCCAGGGACCTAGTCGATTTGAACACCACACTGTATTAAATTCTACAGACACTAGCCTACTACCAATGAACTTCGAGTTTGGACTATAGTTTAACCTAATGAATCTCACTTGTTTCGAGGTACAATTAAGCTTCTTACGTGCTCGATCCCGGCGGGATGTCCTTGCGTGATTCCACCACAATCTCACCACAACTAAGAGTTCTATGACCCAAAGTCGAAGACTTGATAAACAAATCTGTCTCACATGAGAAAAAGTCTATAGGAATAGATAAATATGTCTCCAGTAGAAATACTCTCACGAGTTTTGTTAAAGTATTTTGATAAATCAAGGTGAACATGAACCAATTGATATACGAGACTTATATTCCTGAAGAACAGCCTAGAAATATCAATCACTTCACAATAATCTTAATCGTATGGTAGCGAAACAAGATATTATGGAATCACAAACGATGAGACAAAGATGTTTGTGATTGCTTTTATCTTGCCTATCGGAGAATAAATCTTGAGACAATCTTAAAGAAGATCGTACTCAAACACGATAGAAGATGCAAGATCAGATCACACAACTACGGAGAAAATAGTTGGGTGCAGCCACAATCCCAATGAAGTCTTCAAGTCGTTAACCTACACGGTTTACGTGAAAAACCTAAGGTTAAAGGAGAACCGACTCTAGCTTATGCAACTAGTATCACACAGGAGATGTGGGGATTAGGTTTCCGATTGCTAGAGTTCTCCTTTATATAGTTTTCAAATAAGGGTTTGCAATCTAAGTTACCTTGGTAACAAAGCATTCAAATATTCACCGTTAGATGAAAACTGATTAGGTCAAGCTAATGTCTTTCAACCGTTAGATCGAACTTAGCTTGTTACACACAAATGAAATATACCTTCATTTAGGTTTATGCTAAGTTGTACCTAAACGTGTACACCATGTTGGTTCAACAATAGTTAACCAAGGTTGGCCATATGAACACTCTCATATCAACCTTATTCATCTTAACCATAACTAGTTCAAATGACTCAAATGAAACTAGTTAAGGTTTTCAATTGCTATATTCTCATAGAAGTATGCAAGAACACAATCGAAGCAAAATCAGTTTGATTCACTCGAATCAATTCACGAACATTATAGCCACGGTTTGCAAAGAATGCATTCCTCATTATATAAATGTATTAGTTCATGTACATAACCGATTTTAGAACTTTAACCTTCAAGTATACAAACGTGTACGCATACTTGAAATACGACCCAAGTGGGTTTCGCGATCATGCGAAAGGTCACATACTACCAATCAATTGAAAATCTCGGACATAAACCTTAAGCCGTACGCATACTTAGGTTCCCGGACTTGTCAAACCAACAGGTACGCGTATCCGCATACTATGGTTCCCGGACATGGATAACATATGTGCAAGAGTACACAACATGTCACAATCCAATAATGGTTAAGTGTTCTAATCTCTTATTTCAATCATTGAAACTTTCTTAGAGGATGACAATAATCGTTTTTACACACTGTTAGAGCATTGCTCGGTCGAACTCGCAAGCGTTGCTATCTCAAGCTTGTTTGTCAAGTTTAGTTTCCAAAACTATAAGTCTTGATTTCTAGTCTACTTATAGCTAAGTCTCGGATTAGGATAGTAAGTGTAGTTGAGCTCTAGACTCCACGGTGTTCATCAAATAAAGACGAAGAACTACTCGAGGGAACTTGTGGAACTTCATGACAAAGGTATGTGGACACTTGAACTTATCTATCACTCAAAAGTCTATCTACTCTATCTCCTATTTGTGACAAAAGTCGTATTGCTATATAAACTTCGATTATACACATTTCTTATTTCGAGCCGAGTTCATCTCGCTTATCTATTTCTCGAAATATGTGTTGCTAAGGTTTAAGCTCTGGCCAAGTTCATCTTTACTCGTGACGAAAGTCATGTTGATTATTTCAAAAACTTGAAAATCGCTTTGATGAAAATAGTTTGTGGATAACGACTATTTTAACATCCTCTAAGAAAGTTTCAATGATTTAAATGAGAGTTTAGAACAAGTAACCAAGTTTGGATATAAACATAGTGTTTTCTCACATTTGTGTAAAAGTCCAAAACAGGAACCTAAAGTTTTAGTACCTGCACAGCAGCATACTGTGATTGTTGGGTCCGGGTAAGTATGCGTACATGTACACATGCTGGCGGAAGTTTCACGTCCGTGAATTTCCTGTGGTTTGAAAAGTTAAAAACAAACTCATCAAACTACTTAAGTATGCATTACTGCGTGTCCGTACTTAAAGCAAGTTACTTTTTAAAATCGGTTTGTTCATGAATTAAAACATTTTTATATAATAAGGAATGCAATCTTTGCAAACCGTGGCTATAATGTTCATGAATTGATTCGAGTGAATCAAAATCGATTTTGCTTCAATTGTGTCTTGTATACTTCTATGAGATCTAAGCAATTGAACAACTCTCAAACTAGTTCATTTGAGTCATTTGAACTATGAAAAGGAGAGGGTACCCAAATATACCTTAAGCTAAAACTTTTCCTACTTATAAGTCCTTTCTCCGAAAGTGATTGTCTATGGACTGAGTCGAGACAAAACAACTAATCGGTTCACACTTCGTGTGATCGTGTATGGATATGAGATCGAGAAAATACAACAACAAAGTATGT
>JAJJWW010000844.1:0-48739 GCA_023531295.1 Papaver armeniacum | reverse complement strand
ATCACATCAATAGGAGGCATGCATGTCTCCGCTCTGGGTCATAAGTCCACCAGGGACGTTTTTACGCATCTACAGAGCCTACATGACCAGCTGTATCTCGTCGAGGATGTATACTAGGAATCATGGCATCACAACCAGCTGCATCTCGCGAAGACATGCTGGAATTGTGGTTGTTCTGGTTCATAAGTCTGTCGGGGACGTTTTATGCTCTACAAAACCTACGTGACCAGCAATATCTCGTCGAGGATGTACGCTAGGAATCACGGCATCACGACCAGCAGTGTCTCGCGAGGACATATACTATAAATCGTGGCTATGGGTGCCTTGAGGGACAAGGGATTAATCTCTCCTGTGAGAGTTGAATTTTGTCCTATGGTCTTGAAATGACATTTTTGCCCCTTATCCAAATTTTACCATCTACATTAAGTCCTCTACTCAGAGTAGAACCTTGATTGTTCTATGATGCGCAAAATTACAATCCACTCATTCTTTTAGACTTGCAGAGTCCCCGAATCGATGCTTAGTTTTTGTTTGTTCTGACCTGAACTTGAAATCGACTATGGACTTGGATTCCTTCCGAGCGTTTGCGTTGGGTGGAATTAATGGCGTGCTAACGAGACTTGATGAGAAAAATTTCCCTCTTGTCTAATGGAGTTTTTAATTAGGATTTACTTGGCTTAAACCCTAATTCCCTCTATTTGTGCATTCTTGAGCTTCCGAGTTTGTACATGCGAGTATGTGGGGAAGAGAGAGTTTTTAATGGCTTTCCGACTGGCTGTGATGTTGGTGAAGATCCATGACAAAATACAGGCATTCCATTTTGAGTTGGGGAGCCCTTATCACCTACATATTCTGAGTTCAGCCTTGTATTGCACCTAAGCCCTAATTTCTCTTAATTTTGTTTGCGTTTATCTCCTTCAGACAGTCTGGAGAGGCTTGGAAGGTGTGCATATATCTTCTGGGTTCTGCACCTTGTGTGATGGGATCTTGTTTAATTCCTTGTACAAATCAGACACCTCTTTATTAAAGAAAATACATAATTTGAAACAATGGGTATTTTCGTCAAAAACCACTATGCGCTTGATTTTTTTGGCATGAGAGAGGCCATGAGATTCCCTAGGCATGGTCACGGATTAGGAGAAGAAGAGAGGCACGTGTCCGGGTCCCGCTTTTGGAAATTATGAACTCGAACTTTCTCTGAAAGTCTGCCTTTCTGAATTCTGTTTCAATACCGTTCTTCTTTGAACACTTAGAGAACTTAATATTCATGTCTATGAGGCCACCAATATCTGGGAAAATTGCATTTGTCGAGATAGTTCTTCTACCAATATCTGGTTGGACAATTGGATATTAGTAATGCAAAATCCCCCATCTCGTATAGACACAACTCGCACCACTTAATTCACATTATAAATGAATTTTTCTCTACCAAGAAATCGGGTATATAATTGTAATCCCTGTACTCTATAAATATCATTTGAAAATTATCTCCTTCCGTATAACTTTGATTATGTAAAGTTGAAATTTTCTGTGTTCCAAAACACATTAACTCCTTTACTTATAATTCCTCCACCTCCAAAATTGCCTCTTCATACCCTTTCTTTTATTCCCTACAAATCAGACCCAGGGCCTATCAAGACTTAACCCATGCTATAGCTAGATCCCTAAATTTAGCCCAAAAGGTATTTAGTAAAGAAGATTTGGCTGATTTTTGTTCTTAGCCAATGGTTAGTAACTATATTTGATTTTATTGTACCAAACCCTAATACCATTACTTAGCCTACTTGAGATATGTTTACCGAATGAAAATCTTAGGTTTATTATTACCAATCTCACTACCACTATAATACTCCAAGATTTCACAGCATTACTCAAACATCTAAAGATTTAGTCCCTAGTAGCAATTCCGTTACTGGCATAGTCTAGAAGATTTAGAGCAACCACAAAGTTTAATTCCTTCTTTGGGAAGATTGGATATAGGGGACACCAAGACCCGAGAGAGGAAGGTCGATAGGCTAGAATAAGGTTACTAATGTTGGTTCATAACCAACCACAACTTGGCGAAGATTTTACATCATTACTCAAACATCTTAATCTCATTTTTTGAATATCGGTTATAAATTAGACAAAGAAATCTAAATGACTTAATCTCATTTTTCTTATTCAAAAAATTAGACGTCCAATGACAGCATTATCCGAGAATATAACAAATTATCCCTACCACTATGTCGGATCTTGGGTCGTCACACTCTGAATATTTGCGAGATATCATTAACAATTTGAAGACAAACACACCGGACATGTGGAAAGTTCGGTTAAACAATGCGAGTAATATTAGAAAAGCGAGAAAGATCAGAGCGGGCAACATGTAACAAAAAATACTACATATCGGCAAATCTATTGGGAAAGGCATCTAGGACTCGATGCCCACACACATCATAACAACAAACCAATAAGCAATTTGTTACGTTATTATTATTACTCAATTTGATGTAATGTTTTTCCTTTAAAACATAAAATAAAGTAAAAAAAAATAACCAATCCAGGACATCAAGAGCATTTCTATAAAATGAACAAACTTGAAGTTTGTTCGTTTTTGGTCCAGCTATGGACTCAACAAACATGAAAAGCGAGGATGGCCAAACCAACAAATTTGTTGGTTTGTTAGTGGACAATCTGCAAGCGCGCTTAATCTCTTCCATTGGCGAAATCATTGGCGTGTTAGATAAGCGCGCGGATTCAGATATCATACATGGTACACCCAAGCGCTAGCAATACATACGAAAGACTAGAAAATCTGTTCATCCAAAAACTAAATTTTGAGTTCTATAAATACTCCTCATTTCAACTCCAAATTCACATTTTACACCTTTATTCTTTTTACTCTTCTTTGATCTTAAAAATATTCTTAAATTCAACAAATTTGTCGAAAGTTGTCTCGATTGTTAGTTCGGGAGCTCCCGTATCTTTGCAGAAAGAAGATGAAGCTATTTGTAGAAGCTATGTTTTTATTAACTCGACTTGCTTAACCACACTATCCATGGGTGAATTTAAGGCGGTTATTCACGAGGGTTCTCAATGACACCCTTAACTAGGAAGTGCATCGTGCTAAATGCGACATGGAAAATTGTTTTAATTCGATTAAGAAAGAAAGTAAGTGAATTTGTAGCTTTAACCATGCAAAGTAAATCGATTTAGACTCCACGGGTGAAACGGATGAGTTGGTAACAAGATCAAACGGGAATCGCGAAGATGGAAAAAATATGGTTTTTCGTTTTGAAAATTGTTTCGAAATCCTAAAGGTGTTGAACAATTTCAACCCCTTCTTATTAGTTGTTGTTCCACCTAGTACTTCTCATCAATGAAGTTAATGTAATGCTTAAAATTTTAAACATATGTAATTTGATTTAATCTACAAGCAGTCGTACTTTTAATTGATTAAAATTAGAATTACAAAGGTAGCAAAATTAAAAGTTACAACTTTCTCTAACGTCCCTCATTATTATTATCTTCAAGGCCTGGAGTCATCCATTCTCCAAGACCCGGGGTATCCCGAGTTGCCAACATATTTTCCAAATTTGTATAAGGGGAAAAAGATGGTTGAACAACACTAGCCTATTGGAAAGAACTCAGTCCTCCAAACATATAAGGGTTGGTTGTTGTGGTGGTGGTGTACCAATGTAGTAAGAAGTATCATTTGAGTTGAGGGCTAGGTATGATGACAAAATGCGCCTAGTCCGAGTGATATACTTAAGGTTGAGAAATATGCATAGTTTGTGGTGAAAATACCGTGCGACACCGTGTCTCTCCCACCGAATTGAATCATTCTCGTGCTATGATTTGTTGCTCTGGTAGAACCATAAGGCCGGTGAATTCCCATCAGGTTTACAATTGGACTCAACCCAAACATTGTGTCTATGTCGCGCATTTCTTACACACACTAAGTGTGTGGGAATTCATTCACCTAGACAAGCCAATGCGGATCGTCAAGTTGTCTCTTTAACTCTTTATTAGAAGCATTCACATTGTGGTAAGGATAATCACGTTAAATAACTTGGGAAACAATGGGGATCGTGGTTGGCTCACCTTGTGAAGTGAGACTTGGCAATGTTGGCATCTCCCAATGGATTTCTTGCAATTTTGACTAATGTAGATGAAGAACTTGCACCCGTCTTGGGGTAAGTCATAAAGCATGGCTCTTAAAAGGGCGGCTAGGAGCGATGTTTGTATCGGAGACTCATGCGTGATAACCTTGGAAAATCAATCCCATAGACATGCATGTTGTGTGTGTACCAATGAAAGGCTTCAATTGACTGGTACTATCTAACATATTGTGATTCATTAATATTCACCTTTACGTTTAGTTCACACCCGCCCCCGACGTTATTCTCTCTCTCGATCAAATCTGATTCGGAGGGTTTGCATCATTGTGGAGGGTTAATTACAAATGCATAAATCCCACGAATCGGTACATCGGTGTTTCTCCAGTACCAAACCTCTTTATCCAGTGCGAGTGTAATAAATAACTCTATAGAGAATAATCAAGAATATATAGTTTGTACATCTTGATCATTATACTCAAGAAAATCAACGTAAGGGTGAACAACAACATTCTTGTGGCTCAAGAGTTATTTGTTGATACCTCGGGAAAAACTGAAAACCGCGATGTTGCTCCCAATGTCCTTCGCCCAATTGCTCGTGGTACATGTCCATAATTGGAAGTCTATGGGTACGAGTCTTTAAGAATTGGTTTACCAACATGGAAGTAGGTATACCACCAATACGCAAATTACTCCATAATTTAGTATTTTGTCTTATCTACATTTGTTCGTAAAAATTCTTTTAATTTAAAAGTACTACTTTAGATATTTACCTCTAGGATGCCCCGAAACCGGTGAAGTTAGGTATACATATGGGCGCTTGATCCAAATTTCAAGTGCATTTTACGCTAAAATTGTCGACCCCAATCATAATATGGTGCTTTTTCAAGATCTTCTAACGCTTCAAGCCAACCAATATGAGCAACAAGAGTCGAGATTGAAAGAACGTCTGTCCCATTAACCATAAAATAAACACCCTTTTCGATTTCAGGATATTCAACTACATTTGTTGAGTTTCCCTTATTTTGGAGGAATTTCTTCATATTTGAAAATGTATGCCACCTCCTTTCAAATGTTTATGATCTACACGTATTTACGATTCTAAAAAAAGGGAAGGAGCGTCAGCCATATATCATCCGACACCCATTTGTTTTGGTTGAATGGTAGGACTCTCCCATTCCACTTGGAGTCCCACAAATGAAATACAAATCAAGGGGCGTAATTCCTATTATAAGAATAATATCAACTATAATTTTTTTTATTATTATTTAATAATTGCTTAAATAAAAATATTAAATCAAGGGTGTTTATTTTATGGTTAATATCAACTATAATTAAATTTAAAAATAAAATTTAAGTTAAGTTAAAAAAACTTACCAATTTCAAAATCCATAAAATGGAGTGTATGCGTCGTTGGACACCACTTTTCTATCAATATCTAAAGCAATTTTGTTGCTGTGTTTTCGAGGCTTCACACGATAAAATGCACTCCAGGGAAATCTGTCAACTCTTTCTCGAACTCGAAGGGGTATACCATTATAAATGGCCATTAAGTCTTGAAATCCACCTCTCATTTTATAATAACTATCAGACCTCTTCTGATGTTCCGACACATGACCTTGAACTAATGATGAAGCAGCAACGACATTCGGCGAAGCAAACTCTGCTTCACGATTCTGAGTATAATCTACATTTGTGGCAGGCCTCAGTACTGGTTCATTTTTGCGATCTCTTTTGTGCCTAAAATTATTAACGACTTTTCTTACCACATTGCTCATTTTGTAGCAAGATTTTGTTTAGAAGAATTTAATTGAAGGATGTGATGAGCGAAAATGAATTTAGAAGAAAAAAGAGTGTAGTGGTGTGAGTGAAACTGAATTCAAATGAAGGATTTTTATAGCTTTCAAAGTTGTAGCCGTTGAGAAGAAAGTCATTAGAAATTTACCGTTGCCGAATTGCCCATGCGCGCCCGCGGATCTTCCTCACCCGCCCATTTTTTTTCCACAGTGCAAAATGACGTTTGACCATCCACCCTGGCAACATATTATTACATTTGTTGATGGCCAATTGGCCATAAGAATTGCCCTAATCTAGTAATATGGGCCGAGTTACATTCATATCACGAGCCACACCCAAACAAAGAAGGTGTCGCGAATTTTTTTATCAGCATCACGTGCAAACTTAGGCAACCTTATTTAACAAAGGGATCATTTTCTGGTTCCCAATTCTAGGGTCTGCTTGATTCACTGTTCTTCTTTTGCTGGATCAATCAGCCAGACTGTTTGAGCTAACCTAAAACCACTGAAACGAACCCTTATTTCTGTTCAAAGGCTTAAATCAGGTATGTTTTCTGTTTGATATATCTCTAATTTACTAGCTCGTATAGGAAATGAGGTTCAATTATAATGTGCATTTTACTTGTTCGACGAATTCCTCAACCGATATATGTTTTTGTTAGGGTTTATTGATTTATCAGGGTTTTTTTTTTTTTTTTTTTTTTTTTTTTTTGATTGCAGAGAAGGGTTTTGTTGTTGAGAATGTTCTTGACAAAGATATTTAATAGGGCACTCTATCTGGGTACTCGATCGAATGGTTCATTCTATTCAACCACTGCTGCAGCAGCTACTGCAACTTCAGCTAAGACATCACACAATCCTTTAGAAGAGTTTTTTTGAGGTTACTAGAAGTCAAGAAGAGGACAAACCAAATACTTATGGTACTAAATTTGACTTTTAAATTCTTATTGAAGTATATGATTTGGAGAGTAAATGCCTCAAGCAGTGTTTTGTTAAGCAGTGTTGGTTGCATTTTTTTTGGGTTTATCATTTGTGCCTGTGGGGGAACCTACCACGTTGTTTTAGTTTTGTTTTGAAAGCAAAGAATTGAAAAAAAGAGCTTTAATATTTGTGATGGGGTTTTTCTTCCATGGATATATAGGGTTTGTCAATGTAAAAGAACCAAAGGAACTTGTTTCCATCATAGTTCTCGCGGTTCACGTGCTTGGACCATAAACATCATCAGTTGCCACCTATTCATGACATTTTGTAATTTTTTTCATACGTAATTGAATAGATATTGTTGCATAGAATTTAGGATTTGCTTAGCTTGCTAGACCTTTCATTTGGTAAATGTCCCCTAGTACTTAAGTTGGAGGCGGAGCGAAACATGTGGTAAAGAGAAAGCATCTAATTTGTTTTCTCTTATGTTTACTCATAAGTAGTTTGTCTTCTGCTATTCTATGTCCCTTAATAATTTTGAATGTTTTGCCCTGTCTAGGTCGAAGTTGGAAGGCATCTGAATTGCGTCTTAAGTCTTGGGATGATCTTCAAAAGCTATGGTATGTGCTTTTGAAAGAGAAGAACATGCTGATGACACAACGGCAAATGCTCAACGCACAGAACCTACGATTTCCCAACCCAGAGCGTATCCCTAAGGTACTGTTGCCTCGTGCTGATCTCACTTACTAAGTTAGTCAATTCTATTAAAACGCTGTTGAAATCCCTATAAGAGATCTCTATCCGATCCCTGAAGCTGCAATTTCATGTGTTTTCTGGATCATTTGTCTAACTCATCAGTAAAACCAGCGACCTGAGTTCAAACTCGCCAGTGTAGGCCGTAGGGGTGGGGGGATTAAACTAAAACCACATAGTATATTAGTTTTCTTGCAACCATGGACTGCTAATCAATATCTTGTGGAGCTTGTACTGAACTGTTTGACATTGCTAGGGTTGTAGTTTTAGTCTTCTGATGATTATACTTCTCTTAAAAAATTCATTACTTGGTTGTCGTGGTTGGAGTTTATACTTCAATCACAGCCATGTAAAAATGCTGAATGTGGTCTGTGAGTGATGATCTCATTTGATATGAATTCTAACTTTGCTGGAAGGTGAATCTAACAAATGAAATATCCAACAACCTCTCATCTATTAGCGTTCGACTATATTCTAGAGTGGGGCTATCACGCACTCAGCCTTATAATAATAACACTTACGAGGTTGCACCAAAATCACTAGACTTTGATTTATAGTCAGCGAATTAGTGATTTTGGTGCAACTTCATAAGTGTTATTATAAGGTTGAGTGCGTGATAGCCTCACTCTATTTTCCATACAAAATTCCACATAAGATCTTCCACATGGTTTCTGTTAATACCTGGAGTTGCAGAAACCACTAAATGGTTTAAACGTTAATAGTCTCTATTAGAGATTACTTTCACCAAATATTTTCACGATAAATAGCTATGACCACACCTTGATCTGGTATTTGGACTTAAGAACTTATGATTCCTAGAATGCCTACAAGTTATACATCAGTAAATTTTATTTTTGTTTTCAGCAGTCAGTCGGTTTATGCTATTATGTCTTTACCATTCATTTGTAGTTTGAGTACTTAAAGTATCTTTAGTTATCAACACATCGCATATGCCGGTTGGAAAGGAATGATTGTCCACATTAATCCCAAGGTTGATCATTTAGATCTTCATTCAGCATTTTTTGTACACTTATTTGCTTTACCTAATCCTGACTAAAGTGTGCATGTAATGGATTTAGCTAATCCAATGTTCAGATAATGATGCCAGGACATGCTTCACAAATGTTTTGATAGAAGGTTCAATTATTCTTTGTACCACAATAGTGGATAGATTTTGGTGTCCAGACTTTTTTTTTCTGTCTTTTAAATTTCTAATATTTTAAGGTGTTTGGCCTTCTAAGGCTAAATCATTATAATACTTCTATTTCTATATAATTCTGAGTCTGTTATAACTATGGATGCATCATTGTGCTTATTTTGAAAGGGGATTGATAACTCATCTTCATCTTCTTTCTGCAAAAACTCCGTTTGTCTTTCACTGGCGATGTTGTTATTCTGACAGGATATTTTTCCCGTAGGCCTCTAGAATTTGAATCTGGTTACCAAGGAAACTTGTTTTCTTTTTATCCCAACTATGTCGTTGATAGGTCTCGCTTAGTTCATCTCAAGACACTAAGTAAACCTATTGAACTGCTACCATTAGGATTTACAAATCCCTTTTGGGTATTTATGTGGATTGGCTCATACTGGAATAAATGCAGGTAAGGAAGTCAATGTGTCGAATCAAGCATGTGCTTACTGAGAGCAATTGAAGAAGCTGATCCAAGAAGGTCCGCAGAGATGAAGAGGATGATAAATGCATTGTGATGATTCCAAGTCCGGTTTCCTCCATCTCACTGTCAAGAGTTTTTCTATTTCGTAGTGACTTGGCATGTAACATGCAGACGGCAATAAGTTGTTCCTTTTTGTAGGTTATATTGTAGAAGTTGCAGATTACCAGTTAGGATACAAAAGGACAAATGGTATTTGGTTTTTGTTGATAATGCAGTTGCAATATAAAGGCAGTTGGTTGTCTGGTTTTCTTGGTACAGAAATGTATTATATTTTCACCCGGTATGGGTAGATTCTACTAAATCCATTTCTATGCAGAACAGAAACATCACAAAAGAAACTGAACCCATGAAGTCTGGTTTGAGAAATTTAAAATGTTAAATTGTCACAATTCACAGCTTTGTATCAGATTTTTGTTGAAAATGGCCTCGGCTAGTAGGTAGATAATTCCAGATACCTAATAAAGCTGGATGAACTACATTTGATTGTTTACATGAGAGACAAGCTGGAATTCCATTAAAAGCTACTTGCATTAAACAGGTATTTATGTGCATATAATATAATACTGTGTTAAAATGATAGCTAAGGAGCAACAACAAAAGCAGCATTCCCATGTGAAGGCCAGTATATCTCTTCTCTAGGGCAAGGAAGGGGAGCAGGCTGGGCAATGAATGTCGGGCAATGTTCTCCTGGCATCAGAACTGAGAAACCTGGCGAGTATGATGCTGGCGCCTGTCATCAGAACCCCACTAATAATATCAGCATGTGCAGAGATAAACCCAAAACTGGGAGAGAAGCACATACAACCTAAACCAAAAGTTACTTACATTTTGCGAGTTACCAAGCTTCTCGAGTGTATGAATCCGAACTCGCATTTCACCCATTTCGAAGGATCTTTGAGCTGCAGCTTGAGGTGACGAGAAAGTGGGTTTTGGTCTTATCAAATGTTCAAAAATGGCCATGATAATAAACATAGAGACTAGAATTGCTGTAGCAACAAAACCAAAAGATATAGCATCTACTGAAGTCCCAAAACCCTTCCAAGGAACTTCTTCATATCCTCCTCTTCCACCACCAGATTGAGATGGCGTTGGGTTCGCGCTTGTATAATCATACCATGGCTTGGGTCTTTCAGCATGGAAGCTACTCATGATGGGTTGCAATCTATCTCCGAATGTGTGTGTGAGAGAAAGAGAGTAATGAGCTAAAACAGCTTTAAAATCTCAAAACTTCAAAGATGAAGAAGATGAGCTAGCTTGCACAGGATTGCAATACTTCGTCGACCTGCAAAACCGAAAGACGGGAAGATTCAGCATCATGCGAAATAGAAAATCATAGTACATATATCTCATTTTAGAATGATAATGTTCTCAAATAAGAAACTCATGAATCTTCTACTAGACAAAGAGAAGTAACTTATAATGAAACTCATCATACATATCTCAGCAACCTATAACAGAAAAATTTTAATCACCAACAACTTTAGCCTTTATTTTATATATAAAATTTGATGTAAAATTTTCAATTATATTGACACCTTTAGAGGGTTGAATTATACACATGGTACAGTAAAAAGTACTGAAAATGACCCTCCAAAAAAATAAAAGAAAAAAAAATTAGAGCTAAATTAGTATTTAATAACAACTTAAGAATTGGTATCAGAAATGAAGCTTAAAAGGAATACTGAGTTAAAATACAAGCAAAAATGAAACTTGAAGGATTAACTGCATTTTGCAAGACTCTTCACTTACATTACAGAACTCAAAAGTCATAAGAAAAGAACACCCAAGAGGCAAAGATCATTGAACGGAAAAACAAAGAGGGAGTGTCAAACTGCTGTAAATCAACATTTTCCGATTTTTAAAACCGTAACGACGTCAAGATTTTCTATGATCAATGAAAAACCTGAATTGGAACAAGTTCTTTTTAAAACAAACCACATTAGACTACAATTTGGCAACAAAACCAAGCAAGAGACTAGACAGTCTTAACTGAGAATTCCTAGCAACCGGTCAGAAAACAATAATAAAACCTGAAATGCGCTAAACACTTTTTTTCACCACCTGAATTCTCTAAAAGCAACTTGTGTTGATAGATAGAAAGAACGATGCAGTTATGAAACTAGAAAATGGGAAGAGTCTTAATATCTGAACAAGAAAGCTCAGTGAAATATACCTTTGCAGCAGCAGCAGCAGAAGAGAAAGAATGACAGAAGTTACAGCTTCACAAACCCAATAATGCAACAACATACACGGGGTTTAAAAGACTCCGTATTCCTGTCGCCAAATGACAAATCAGGATTATATTTGTAAATACAAAGAGTATCTAGCAAAGAATTCGAATGTCAGTATTTTTATAAAGTTGGCAAAATGTAGAGACACTCTGACAGGCAACACTCCAAATCAAGGAAAAAGCAGAAATCTATTGCAAGACAGACTCTTTTAGTCTCAAGCTCTACAGTGCTCATCCCACTACTTTGTACAAAGTACAAAACAATTACATTAAAATTCAAATACTACTACTAGTTCCTCTGGTTTTAAACCATGATGATGCTCTTACTTAAAATTCATATGAGTTATAATTGGTCTGAAGAAGAAAAAAAAAAAAAAAAAAAGGCAAATATTTAAGATTATCATTACCCATCAGTACAACTTTCTTTTTTTATCTTATTTTCCAACTTTTTCTTATGTACTCAAAGAATCCTATTCTTTAGAAGGAGAAGAAAACAAGAAAAAGAGCCGAAAACCAGAAAGGTCACGTCCTGTAAGGTCGATAAAACGGATTGAGCTCGATTTTTCTGAAAATATATTTAAAATGGATTGAGCGTAGTTTAGTTGTAAAGTCATTGGGTGATTACATCATTAACCCGAATGACAGAGTTCAAACAAGCCAAGACAAAAAGTTAGTATATATATATATATATTACTTCGAGCAAAATGGGCAGCTAATTTGCAAATGACAAGTTCAAAACTCGCCAAGACTTGCATGAGGTTGGTATATATATTTTTTACTTCAGAGAAAAATGGGCAGTTAATTTGCAAAGGTATTTCAAATAGGTTATGTGCTTGTCCATTATAGAAGTAGCTGTAAGACCATCTAGGTGTTATGATGGACAAAGGCAGTAGAATCCAACATCTATCTCCCACTACATGAAAAAGAAAATAAAAGCTGCCAAACAACATAAAAAATAAAATTAAGGCTGACTTTTCAAAAAAAAAAAAAAAAAACAGTACACATGTACAATTCACAATACAGTACAATAAAGCCTAGATAAAACTATGTACATTGAATTCAAATATGGTAAAATGATCAAGTCCTTGCACACAAAAAAAAAAAAAATATTGTGAAAGAAAATTTATAGGCTACACTTTAGCTAAGGATTTTTGACAAATAAGAATTGAAATGAACTAACAACAATGTTGCTATATCTAATAATAAAATCACTTTTTTTTTTTTTCTTTTACTGTTAGGCATTCACTTTCTTAGGCTTACCATCATGGAATTAGAAGCAATAATCACAAGATATGACCAATAGAGAATTATAAGTTAAATGATCAAATTAACTTAGAAACCATTAGAAGCAATAATCACAAGATAAGTGAAAGAAAAGAAAAAGAAGGTGATATGCAATTCAATTAGATTTTGATGGTCCTTTTTTTCAACCAAACAATAATATGTCAATATGTCTGAGAAGTGAGAAAGATATATTGAACCTATATTTGTGTAATTATTAACTTTGTTTGATAGACCTAATCCAAGCTAAACCCCATCTCTAGACTCTAATTACAATGCATTTTGTCTATGGAAAAATTATGTTTTGGAATCTTTCTCTTTAAGTTATTAAAGAAGTTATATGGAAAACAAAATTATCAAAAAGTTAATACAGTAAGATTAATCGGTAAATATTTGTGTAATTATTAACGTTTGTTTGACAAATTGGCCCATTAGCTCAGATTGGTTAGAGCGTCTTGTTTGCAGAGCCCTTAATAATGGAACTCGAACAGAAGGTCATCATCTCATTTCCCCTTAGCAGGTTCCTAGAACCTGCATTTTGTTAGGCCACTTTCATTTTTTTCTTGTTGGGTTTTGTTTTGTTTGAGCAGTTTTAATTTCCAGAAGTTATCATTCCTTGCGAGACTCATTATTTCCCATTTAGTTTTCTTAACAAAAGCAATAATGAAGATGGATGAATCGGGGAAGGGGGGATGGAGGTATTATGGTGGTCATTGTTGGTGGTGGTAGCAAGATGTAGAAGGCAAAAACTTAAAGAGGGTTAAGAAGGATGGGCAGCACCCGGCGCGAGACACGTTCATGCATTATAAGGTAAGCCAAGGGAGAACCTTGGTTCTGTTTGGATATGTTTGGATCCACCATCATGAGACAAAATTTCAATATTAGCTTTTCTAATATGATGTTATTTTGGGATCATTCTGTCTTCTTTTACACCCCAAAAAGAAGATTTTTTGCCTCTTAAAATAAAATTTTAAGGAAAAGCAATTTCAAGCCCCACAAACAGCACTAGCAGATGGGATATAAAGAATGTAAGAAATATTATCTGTTCAGTTTGTTTGTTTTCTCCATCTTTCTCATACTATCTTCTTAGCAATCCAACACAAGCAACCCGAAACTTTGCAAAGATTCATTCAGTGGACATGAAGGTTGCAAAAAAAAAGAGTCTGCTTTGCCAATTTTCATTTTAACAAAAAGTAGAAAAAACGATTGTGTTTATATTACGAGGTGGTAAAATTAATTGGGTGATAAGCACTGCCCAGGCGAAGGTCTCTTTCCACTAAGGTAAATGAAGATCTCTTTACCTAATTGTATCTTTTACATGAATCCAAAGTGAGCTTGGCATGGAACTTCAAAAGTGCACCTGGAGTTTACTGCATGCGAGAAAAAACTTAACTTCCCAAATTTATCTTGCGGTTGGGTTAATTTGCTGGTGGTCTATAGCAAAACATAAAGATAACTAAATGAAAGCTGAGAAAGAAATCCTTTTAGCTTTTAATTATCCTTGTCTTAACTCTGAGAAAGCAAGAGAAACCAAAATGAAAAAAAAAGAAAAAGCATTCCAACTAAAAGAAACCCAAACAAAGAGTTTTGATGTAAACTTATAAAAGATTTCTTCGATGAAACACAAACAAAATATGGACCCATAACCAAAAATCAAAAAAAAAGAAAAAGATAAGATCAATGTCTACAAGGTTAAACTACTAGATAGTCTAGTCCTAAGCCCTTGATCAAATCTTCCATTTATTTACTTTTATTACCAACCTCAAATCCCATCACTTTAGAAAATGGAGTCAAGTCAGTGAATTGGACTAAATGATGATGATGAGCATAACTGAAAAACACATCATAAAAGAAGAAAAATACAATAAGATAAAGAATTGAGAAAAAGTAAGTAAAAAAATATGATAAAATGGTGATGTAGGTGTTATGAATTCATCAGCCTCATGATATCAACTGTTGGATGAGGCTTTACGCATTTGTATGATTTGATTAGTATGCCATCTGAGGACAGATATTTGTGAGTATGTTTGCCGTAGAATAAATGCAGTAGTACCATTAGGGAGACTGCTTTTGCTCCCCAAAGACGCGTGCGATAAGACTCTCATTTGTCGGGAGAAAATGGTATCCACTCACGCTAAAGTAGTCCAAAGAGCTGGGGGGTAGCAAACCCATACTCGAAGTCTCTAATTAAAAGGTTATTGCTCAGTATATTTAAGGAAACTGTTCATTAGTTCACAGTTGTTTTTCATATTTATCATTGTGGTTCATGTATCATGATTTCAGATTGTTTAGTTTCCCAAGTTTCATTATTTGAGATTTGGATGGAGTTCACTGTTTTCATTTCAAAAAAAAAAAAAAAAAAAGTTTGGATTTTACGCTGAAACTCGCCGCTTTAAGAGCAACTCCAATGGGCACAATAAACATGTACATTTGCCCATTATATACTTATAGTGGGGCTGGCAAACCATTAAAACGGATGAGCAAACCTCCAAATACAAGGGTTTGTTCATCGCGTCTCACGATTGAACCGATCGACTCAATCGGGGATTTACCGGTCCCTACAAGGCCGATCGGTGTGTGCGAGGCTGAGGCTCAGTGTCAACAAATCGAAGCTTGTAACATGCTTGGCCGGTCGGTTCTGTGGCCGAGCAACGGCTGAGTTACATCCAACGACTACTAATTCAACTCCAAAACTCATACCTTCTCCACCTTCTACACTTAGAAAATTCTTATAATTCATCTTCATTTCTCCTTCATCACCCACAAAAATTTGTAAGTTCACTTCGGTCACACCTTCTTCACCCACTTTATAATTTCCTTTCTAAAACAAATTCTCATATAAAATGGCAAGTCAAGCATATACACTAAATGCTACATCACAAAGAGTTCGCGGTCCTAAGTTAAGTTTGGACGAAGATAAAGCAATCTGCAAAGCTTATGTAGCATTTACGCTCGATCAATCAATGGTGTTCAACAAACTGCACTATACGCTTTGGGAAAATATTTGTATAATGAATCCGGGTTTTATCTCAAGTTTCTTGATTACCATATTGTGCAAAATGATGCGGGTGAGCATGACTCTATTCATTTCTATGGTTTAAATGAACGATATAGTCCACAAATTATATGGAACTTTCTCTTCAAAACTCCAAATGCTCGTTCTACATCCTTCCTACACGCCATCTCTCTTTTGCTAAACAAACGTTGAGCACGAACATATTATCCATGTATAGATATTTCATCGTAAGATTGAATTAAAGTTGACCACGCTGGATAAATTCCATCTGCCAGAAAATGCCCCATGTTATACGACAGCCGTTGATGGTGAAATTGGCAGCTAGAGCATTTCCATACTTCAATTCTTTGAACAACGGTGATTTGTGCAAGATATTGATGTCGTCGTTGCAACCGGTAGTGCAAAAAAACATGCCATATCGAACAATCATAAGAAGGCTGTGCCTTCAAAACCACGGTTGATTTTGTGTAGTGGCCCTTTATGCTTGACCTTTCCAAGCATACATACATCCATGCCACACCCAATGCATGCAATCAAGGTTACCTAACCTTCCATGAAAGCCTTATCTCTTCATTATGAACTAGTAGTCGATTGACATCATCTTGCGTTGGCGTTAGTAAAAAAAACATGGACCAAAATGGTTGATTACGAGTTTCACAAAATATTTTGAGATTTTCATATGTAGTTGTTTTCCTACGAATGTACTCATCACAAGCATCCCGTGAACCCATAACTTAGAATCATAAGGGCTGCGGTAACCTTTTTGTTCAAGACTATGCCCTCGTATGTTTAAGTGCATCCAAGATAGTTAAATTCGGGATACAAACTCTTGAATAACACCATGACCAAGTGTTGCGGTGTTCGGTAAAGATGTTGAAAATGCTCATCAGAGATGACACTTCTATTAAGAAATTAATTACGTATCATTTGTTGGTGACCTTCATCTCGAAATCTCCATGTATATCTTCTTCTCAATACATCTTATTAGAGTATTGTCGGTCGATCTCACAAGTGTTTCTATATCAAGCTTGTTATCAAATTTAGTTGTAAAAACAATATCTTGATTTCTAGTCTATAATTAGTTAAGTCTCGGTCTAGGATATAGTTGAGAAGCGAGTCATTTCATCGTTTTTGTTCTACGTTTGAAGGGCGATCAGCCCAGGAAGCTTTTGGAGAACTTCATCAACAAGGTAAGTAAGTGGTAACCACCTACTTCTCAAGTTATATTCACTTTTCTATCCTTGAGGCGTTTGCCATAACTAATTCGGCTAGCTTGCATAGATAAATTTCAATTCGAGAACTATTTATTTAGTTCACAATTTCTCGATATAATTAAGTTTAATAAACGTTTGTTCATACTTGATTAATTTTCGGTGGATAACAATTTATTGTTCGAAACGAAATCATGATTGATTTATCATTAAAAAATAGCATGGAGCGGTGATATGTGTCATTGATATTATTCGGGAATGTTTTGAATTGATTTAGAAAAATATAGAACTATTATATTCGGAATACAAAGGCAGTGTTATCATTCTTACAAGGCGAAGAAAACTCTTATATATGCAGTCATATTACATGTACTTGTACACGTAGCGGAGTAACTATATATCGACTTCGGTTTGTGCTTGATACATACTCATATGTACATCATGGGAAAATGTTGTTTGTTTCATAATCCAGGATAGGTATGGATATTCTTATGCAAACCATTTTGAAAGCTGTGAGTAAGGAAGCGGGGTTAAATATTCAAGCCGCTATACGGTTCCATGTTACAGGAGCAGTTTAGTACCCTGGACGGTATGCAAACTGAAAAAGTTATGTGAACTCCGAGGAGCCGAGTAAAGGCTTAAGTTTGCAAACCCCGATCATGAGCTAAAAAAGTTTTGTCCAGCTGCGGAACTTAGAGTTGCACCTAAGTTTGCAAACCGGTACGTGAACTGAAAAAGTTTTGTCAACTCCGGAACTCGGTTTTGCCTATAAGTTTGCAAATATGTCCATGTACCTTGACTCACCTAGGCTTCAATGACTCAAGTATTTGTACTTTGTGCATTTACCAACTATGTCGATTATGATTCAATTGTGATTAAATTATTTCTATGAGATAATTTGCATTTGATCAATTCTTTATAAATACATTAGACTTATTTGATCACATGATTGTGACTCGAGATCAATGTCTTTGTGTTAATGAAAATGAGTGTTAAGCTTTTTAAGTTCAAATCGGCTAGTTTATTTAACCATGTTGGATATAGTCTTTATACACGGTTTTGCTTACGGTTTACCTAACAAGAGTGTATATCTTGTTTATGTGAATAAGATTCAAAGTGTTCATATAACGATGAATATTGTTTGCTTTGTTCCAAAAGCTATCTTAGCTTAAACCTAAAGCAACCTGCAGGGCTTTGAATGTCTATTTAAGGGGAACTTTGGAACCGGGATCTTTGAATCCAGGCACTACTTTTGGTGTGTCCTAGTTGTATGTAGAGTCTTCCTCTCCGAAACTCTTTTAGGGTTTAGCGGCTATCAAAGACTGAATTGGAATTCATGAAGCCGAGGTCGATTATCTTTTATCTTGATAACTTGGGTATCTGATCTTGCTCGATTGTTGATTTATCACTTGAACAAGATAGATACAAATCACGAAGTCTCTTCGTCTCAAACTTTGTGATTAGCGATTTTATACGTGAGGTGAATAATAATCTGGCTTCACTGGGTTATAATTCGGATTTTGAGGATATACAGACCTGTCAAGATGCTTTCAATTTCATCAATACGTTTGATCGATCATCCATTTCGATCGTAAATCAAGAAATAATTACGGTATAGGCTTAATGCGAGAGGCGGATTTGGTTTAAAGTCTTCAATTGAGTTGAAGCAACTCTTAGTTGGCGGGACTCCATATAAAGAAATCGGTACGCGAGTCTGTTGGGATTCAAGGCGTGGGCGCTTGGCTGTACCTAAATCGGTGGGGGCCCAGGAGTTCGGGCTCGACTCGTTCCAAGCCAAAGTTAATTGGTAGTAGGCTAGTGTCGATGGCGGCTTAATAATGTTTGGTGTTCAATGGACTAGGTCCCGAGGTTTTTCTACATTGTGGTTTCCTCGTTAACAAAATTTCGATCTTTGTGTTATTTCTTTTTCGCGTTATATTGTTTTATCTTTATAATTTAAATATCACAAGTTGTGTGTTGATCGATCACTGATAGATAGGTTCGGCTTAGTTTGTTGGATAAGGCTTGGTTGATCCTTGGATATTGGTCTTTGTGCCGAGTCGAGTCTTTTTGTTGTTAGGTTCACGTATTGGTTACGTAAGCGTTAACAACAAGAGAGATAGAGATATATCCCTAGACACTTTCCTTGATTGAGTTTTTTTCTCTTGAATCGTTTGAGTTTTGTCCATACATATTTCCTAGAAAAAGTTGGTGGTGTATTTTGGTACCCGGTGTTTTCAATTGGTATCGGAAGTAGGCAAATACGCTTTAAGACCTAATAAGTTTGTGTTTGAAGACGGTCGACTATATGGACAAGGTGCAATCTCATAAACGTCTTGCTTGACATTTGATGGCATAAATTACTATGGTGGAAAATCTCTATGCGTTCCTTTTTACAAACTAGTGACTTTAAGACATGGAAACTTGTAGTTATTGGATAGCACCAACGATTGTTGTAGACGGAAACAACATTGCGAAGCCATTAAGAGAATATAGTGAATCGAGATAAGTGCGCAAAAGCATAGTCGATGGGTTGGTAGCTATTATACATGCCATAAGCCAAGATCTTCATCGCCATGTGACTTCGTGCACTAAGTCTAAAGATCTTTAGGATATCTTAGAAAGCTTGTATTGAAGGAGAAACCTGGAGAAAGATTCGGGCTTCAAAACCTAACCCATTTGGGAAAACCTCAGTATGTCACGATGAGAGATTCGTTTGAATAATTTAATCAAAAGGTGTCTAGTATTGTTAATGCTTGTTTTGAATTAGGGAAGATATCTCCCAAAAAGGACATTGTGATGAAAATTCATCCCATCTTTACCCGGCAAGATACGAGTCTAAGAAACATGCCATCATGGAAGGAAATAACCTTGATACACTTTCGAAGCTTGGTCCATTGGGAAGTTAAAGATCTTTGATCCACACCCGAGCATAGTGTGGCTAAAGATAGCACAAGCTGCACACTTAAGTACAACCAACACAAGTATGACTTCTTGAAGGAAAACTTTGTCTACAGAGTGACGAATGCTATTTTGATCATAATGGGGAGACCTTCTCCTTGGCCACACGGCAAGTCGGAAAAATCTGAGAAGTACGGACAAGTGGGAGCGGCGTTCGCGAACCAAGTTTCAAAATGATTGATTTATTCAAAAGAAAGTTCTCTTGAGAAATAAATGCTCTCATTGTGTCTATTGACCACATTGATGAGCTTCATCTGAACATCGAGAAAGATCTCGGCTATGTTGTTTAGAAAAAAATTCCTTTGGTAACAATAATGGTATTGGATTCTCCGGCAAGACCTCCATCACCAATAATTGTTTCATTCTTTCTTAGTTTGTTTAGAGAGAAAATAGGTTGGTTGTAATCAACAGCAGCCAAATCTTCTAAAGTTGATCTCACATTTCATTGCTCCTTCTATGATGCAAGGGACATGTTCAGGGAAAAATGTCGGAAAGTTCAAGAAGTACAACTCAAGAATTGTTAAATGACATTGCAAAAAATGAGTCAACTATTGAAGAACAATCGTAGGACTTCAAAACCGAGAAGACAAAAGAGTAAAAGAACCGAAAAGGTAAGAATCCGTGATTGCACAAATATCCTTGAAATTCACCCATAGTGACACAAGCGGTGAGTGTACTCACATAATCAGTAGTAATGAATGCAGCCTCAATATTTTAGCTTGAGAAAATGAGGTTGCATAATATTTCATCACATTACCTTTTGTGATGACAATGCCGCTCAAGTATAATTTGATCATTTTTTTTTGTGTGACTCATTCCATTTCATAAATAGTTTGTGAATAATTTTTGTTGAGCTAGCTCCA
This sequence comes from Papaver armeniacum, assembly GCA_023531295.1. Taxonomy (NCBI): domain Eukaryota; kingdom Viridiplantae; phylum Streptophyta; class Magnoliopsida; order Ranunculales; family Papaveraceae; genus Papaver; species Papaver armeniacum. The sequence goes on along the minus strand of JAJJWW010000844.1, from coordinate 27,934 downwards.
AAAAAATTCTAGGATACATATTTGTAATCCGTACTTGATTCATTGGTCATATCTTGTTCTCTAAACTCGTTTATTTGAGCTAACGAGACGCCACAATCATAAGAAAATCTTGGGATTGAGTAGCCACAATTTACATAATCGAATATTGGTCAAAGTTTGTGCATAATCTTTTGGGCTCACGGAAGGTAACGTTTGACATATGTCCAATGGTTCACGGACCATAATAGAGAAAATATTTTTCTTTATGTAGGGTTGACATTTACTCTCATCTTCATAAGTTTCTGTTCCATGGCTCCCGTGACAAGTGGAACCACCAAAAAGGATGCGTAGAAGCAATTAACGTCTACCTTTGTGAATGAGTCAAATCATCAAGGAACCAAAAGAAGATGTTTACTTTTGAGATGAAAAAGTCTAAAAGTGCTGGCTCGAGTAAACTAGTAAGGGTAGCGAACTTAGTGAATTAACAAACATCTCACGAAGACCTAGAAAAACTAAATGATCCTATCATCAATGAATTTTTCAAAAATGAGAAAGAATTCTCCTCTCAGATATTAAAGACTCGATGTATTTCTAGGAAACTTATTTTGAGGATTTTTATTCTTGAGAAGGATAACTAGGGTTCTGGTATAGCAAAGATTGTGATTACACATAGTTATTTCCGACGTTTTTCATCTTGTATGTTTTTAGACTTATTTATTTAAATTCTAGACTTGTTGGAAGATGAACTTGCGGTATGTAATCATTATTGGTTTAATTATTTCAAAATTCTTATGAAATATTGTGCCTTTACGTTTTCGTGAATCGAGATAATATTTCATATATGCTCGGAAGTTAAATCTATTATGGTTTTATAAACGGAAAATAGAACAAACTCTTTGAGATTTTCTCGTAGTATTGATCCTTTTGTGATCGCACTTTCTGTGTTTGCTGCTTGACACACTCAAGTAAGATTCTCTTATGTTGAGATTAATTTATCTCGTTGTTCAGTAATCTGGCCTTGAGATTAGTTTATGTCGATACCATGGATACAAATCCTTGTGATTTGTTAATGTCCGCCAAATCCTTATTTTTTCACAAAAGTAAGATCACTCATGTTGTTCTCTTGGGAATGACATTTTATGGGGAGAGTTCTTAAATGAACTTGTGCTTAATTGCTATATCTTTGTGGAGAGTGTGGTCATGGAATAAAAGGGATGCTAGTATCTTTTTAATCTCCTAGGACGACCGCTAAGTATTTATTAATATGTGATACATCTAAAATAAGTTGATATGAGGAGTTACATTTTAACTATGTTATTTTGTAGTATCTCCATCTTCCTTAAAGCTTGAGATATCTTTTGGTTGTATTCATTATGATCCCTGGATTTTCGTACTCAAAAGACGAGGGTACCCAAATATACCTCAATCTAAAACTTTTCCACATATAAGTCCTTTCTCCGAAAGTGATTGTTTATGGACAGAGTCGAGACAATACAACTAATCGGTTCACACTTCGTGTGATCGTCTATGGATACGAGATCGATACAATACAACAACGAAGTATGTTTACTTGATAAGAGGTTCGAGACTTAACCAAACACAATAGGATTACTATCAAGTAAATAGGAATTAACGTTTGTGTAATTTACTTTAAATTATAATAACAACAATTATAATTACGGAAAATAAAAGTAAATGACACAAAGAAGATTTTGTTAACGAGGAAACCGCAAATGCGGAAAAACCCAGGACCTTGCATGCACTGAATACTCGTGATTAAGTCGTTATACAAAATCAAACCAACTTCGTATAGTTGAGACCAAGAAATCCAACCTATAGTTCACCTAGTTCCGTATATATTCCCACGCCTCCAACTTGTAATAAGTCACGTACTTGGAACAATTCCTTTGGTTCGTATTCCAAACAAGAAAGGAACAACAAATCTATTTGGTATCAACTCTTTTCAACCAAGTGATGTGAGTTCGATAAAAGGCTCTTCCATTTATCACAATAAACTCCTTTGTCGTGTCCTTAGATCTATCGTATCAACAACTACCGAGTAATTGTTAAGATTTTGCAATCAATACTTTTAATCACAAAAAAAAAGTATTGATGCCGATCTACACAACTAATCAATCCAATCTATCACAAGGATAAACCGATTATAGTTGGATCCTCTTTAACCGAAACAAGTATAGTGCACACCAAAGATTATGAACCCAAATCAAATCTTCTTCGTCTTCAAATATTCTTAGATCTTCAATAAACACTCGCACACAATCAACTTGAATCTCTTGTGATCAATCACGCATGCAACGGAGTCCGTTAACAATGGATTATCACAAGACGTCTTTAGATCTACAAACGTTTCTAAAGATCCCCGTCAAAACTTCGATCTAGTTTGAGTGAATCTTATATCGACGAGAAGATTCTCAAGCATAAACAAACTAGGTGTAATCAAAGTTCAACAACCGTTAGTCAATCAAATCAATCGAAAACTAATAATAAACTGCAATTATCTAGTTTCCCCACCAACGGTACTAATAGAGCTTCTCAATCCCAAAGAAGTCTTTAAACCGAGCGGCCGTAAGAGATTTCGCCTAATTAGGTTAGTTTCCTCGAATAGGCGGATCCACCAAGAATAAAGAACTAGGTAGTTTTGCTGCTCGAGGATTAGTTTGCTAGAAATGCAAACTTTGATATTTATAGACAAGGAAGTTTGGACACCACGGAATTTCCAAAACCTAAAATATTCTCAAGATATGCAATATATTCCAGATTCGGTTTCCATAATTCTTGGAAATGCTTTGTCCAAACATTAACCGAAAATCTCTTAGAAAATCTCCAATTAGTAAATGCACATTATTAATTTTCATTTTTCCAAAAATAAAATTAAAAACCTTAATTAAAAGATTCTCAACTTATTTTTCGATCCGGGATTTTTTCCTTGGGTACATTAATTATATACCCATAGTTTTCTTGACCAACAAATATACCCCTACTACACAATAAATATACCCCTCACCTTATCCATTTAAAGATGAATTACATTAATACCCTTTATTATATAATTTTTTCTTATTTTATCACACAAACATTTCTTTTCATTCAAAAAATAATATTTCTCTCATTTCACCACCAACACTCCACCACCAGTCTACCACCGCCACCTCCAACTCCACCACCACCACCGCCGCCACCGCCAATCCACCACCGCCGCCGCCACCAATCCACCACCACCAGTCCACCACCGCCACCAATCCACACCGCCACCAAAGACCACCACCACCGCCGGCGCGCGCCGCTAGTCCACCACCACCGCCCGTGGTATCAACTCTTTTCAACCAAGTGATGTGAGTTCGATAAAATGCCCTTCCATTTATCACAATAAACTCCTTTGTCAGGTCCTTAGATCTATCTTATCAACAACTACCAAAGTAATTGTTAAGATTTTGCAATCAATACTTTTAATCACAAAGAAACGTATTGATGCCGATCTACACAACTAATCAATCCAATCTATCACAAGGATAAACCGATTATAGTTGGATCCTCTTTAACCGAAACAAGTATTGTGCACACCAAAGATTATGAACCCAAATCAGATCTTCTTCCTTCAAATCTTCTTAGATCTTCAATAAACACCGCACACAATCAACTTGAATCTCTTGTGATCAATCACGCACGTAACTGAGTCTCATTAACAATGGATTATCACAAGACGCCTTTAGATCTACAAACAGTCTAAAGATCCCCTTCAAACTTCGATCTAGTTTGAGTGAATCTTATATCGACGAGAAGATTCTCAAGCATAAACAAACTAGGTGTAATCAAAGTTCAACAACCGTTAGTCAATCAAATCAATCGAAAACTAATAATAAACCGCAATTATCTAGTTTCCCACCAACAGTACTAATAGAGCTTGTTAATCCCAAAGAAGTCAATAAACCGAGCTAGTAAGAGATTTCGCCTAATTAGGTTACTTTCCTCTCCGAATAGGCGGCTCCACCTAAACAACACAACTAGGTAGTTTTGTCTGGCTTTCGAGGATTAGTTTGCTAGAAATGCAAACTTTGATATTTATAGACAAGGAAGTTTGGACACCAAGGAATTTCCAAAACCGAAAATATTCTCAAGATATGCAATATATTCCAGATTCTAAGCCATAATTCCCGGAAATGCTTTGTCCAAGCATTGACCGAAAATCTCTTAGAAAATCTCCAATTAGTAAATGCACATTACTAATTTTTCATTTTTCCAAAAGTAAAATTAAAAACCTTAATTAAAATATTCTCAATTTATTTTTCGATCCTGGATTTTTTCCTTTAGCTATTAAGGAATATCTTTGAACAATTAAAGATAAGCGTTACGCACATGTTCAAAGAATGTCAACATCATTATTTTTTAAGTCCTCTTTCATACTTACAATCTTGAAACCGATTTGCTACACTTCCAAACAAGTTTGGAATTGGTTCATCTGACTTTCAAGAACTATGTGATTGATCAAGAACACTCAATCACCAATCATGGGTTTCATGGTTCTACCAAAATAAGTTTCGGTTCTACCTCCATGTGAGTACTGGATTAGTCACACTAGCTTTCCAAAATTCGGTTGACTAGGTCCTAGGATCGGTTCCCCACATATATATGGTATCTAACTTGTATTTGTTGCACATGTCCATAGGATCGGTTCTCAATGAATAAAAACGTGTTGCACATGTTCATAGGATCGGTTCCCAATATCTAGAAACTTGTCGCACCTCATACAAGGATCGATTCCCCTTTGTGATAGGTTGCACCTCTTCATAGGATCGGTTCCCTTTGCCTAGACTTGGTCATACAAAAACACTAAATCGATCATACCATCTCGTGTGATTACTTAAGATCGGTTTCACTAATAAAAGTTATACCAATACAAAAGTCCAAGTCTTTGTGAATAGTTTTACCAAGAACATAAACAAGTCATGAGCGGTTATACTAATCACACATATTGGTAGTTCAAAAGATATGCAATGAATAACAATACCAATAAGCTCGGCGATTTCCTTTCGATTCACAAACAAGTTTATGAATTTACTTCCTTTAAACGAATGTAAAACATTGTTTCCTAGGATGAAATCTTCACCTTATACCCATACATAATCACAATACCATTCATACGATTATGTCAATGTCTTATATACAAAGTTTAATGGTTAATCAATAAACCTCGTATTGTATTCCTTAATACTACATCTAACTAGAGTATAATCATTCATGCTTCGCAGTTATGTTTTCAATATGCACGACTTGAAATATGCGTTAGGGAATGAAACAATTTAAGTCAAGTATCACTAACCTCAAGTGGAAGGATGATGTTGTCGTTGTATCTCCTTACTTCTTCACTTCTTCAAGTCTTCGTAATACTTGTAATGTCTCATATCCTAATACTTTCAAGCTAACCTATACGAAGTTGACTCTTGTACATAATCAAGCGACTCTTTAAATGAGTTTTGATTCACTAAAATATGACAACCAAACTTGACATACCAACTCTTGGTGGGTTCAACCGAGCTATGCTCTAACAGTACCTTTGTTAATTTTATTGACAAAAAGGGGGGGACTTATTTAGTAGTTTCGTACGACATACATATGGTTAACGGATCATTATGTAAGGGGGAGTGAATCATTTAAGCAATAGGTTTACCTATTAAACAAAAGATGTAACTATTGATTAAGGGGGAGAAACATATCACCGTAGTGTTACTTCAGAGTTGAGATACAACTGAACTTTGGCGACAAGATAATAATATTATGTTTCTGTATAACAACAATTTGGAATATTTATTTTCAAAGTTGTTATAGCTATGGAATTGGTTTTCAAACACAACGATTGAGTTGAACACATTCGAATCATTTAAACTTGGAAAGCGAAGCGTTCAAGGAGAGTTGAAGAAACCAAGGAAATCAAGGCATATTGGATCGAGGAGTTTTTCAAACTTTATTTTGTTATCCATATGTATTAAATAGTTTTGTCACTAAAATTGACAAAGGGGAAGATTGTTAGAGCACTGCTCGGTCGAACTCACAAGTATTGATATATCAATCTTGTTGTCAAAATTTAGTTGTCAAAACTATATCTTGATTTCTAGTCTACAATTAGTTAAGTCTCGGTCTAGGATAGAAGTAGTTGAGAAATGAGCTAGTCATCATTTGCGTTCTACCGTTTGAAGGCGAAGATCAACCGAAGCTTTTGGAGAACTTCATCAACAAAAGGTAAGTGAAGACTGAACTACCTATTTCTCAAGTTATATTCCCTTTCTATCTTTGAGACGATTGTCGCATAACTAATTAGACTATTGCATAAACAAGAATTTCGAGTCGAGAACTATTTATTTAGTTTAATATAATGACTAAGCTTAATGAACATTTTTTCATACTTGATCAAATTCGGTGGAGAACAATTTATTTTTCGGAACTAAATCATGATTCAAGTTTATCAATTAAAAATATATGGAACAGTGATATGTGTCATTGTGTTATTCGGGAATGTTTCGAATTAATTTAGAGAAATATAGAACTACTATATTCGGAATACAAGACAATGTTTTCGATCTTACAAACCGGGAAAATCACATATGTCTTAAGCCATATTACATGTATTCGTACATGTAACGGAGTAGCTATATATCGACTTTAAGATTTGTGTGATATGCATATTCGTATGTACATCATGGGAAAATCTGTTTGTTTTGTGATCCGAATAGGTATGTATTTTTATACAAACCATTTTGGAACTGTGCTAAGGGAACCAAAGTTAAAATAATCAAACCCGAAAGATGCGAGACAAAACAGTTATATGTTCGAAAAACCAAAGATAGGATTTTGTACAAAGGTAAATAAGGTTGTCGTTCACTCGGACTTGATGAGATTGATTTCAGATTTAATAAAAGGAAATGCTAAAAATAAATAAATTATATACACAAAAGTTGACGAGATGAAGAATTTACTGGGACTCAGGATTTCATTGTTTTTTATATTCAAGTGGTTCAGAAATTAATCCTATGAAATTATAGGTCAAACAAAAGAATTATCAACTCTAATTATTTGCCAAAAGGTAGATTCCATAAAAGATTACTTGTAGATTGCAATTATGACACATCAAAAATCTCTAAGATTAGGCATGCTCCATCAAACAAGGTCACTAGTAATTAATAGAAATCATAATTCAATTAAAATTGGTGCAAAAAGTAAATAAAGAATTAATTAAATTACCACATGGATGAAAAACGGCTTCCTCCGTCAGCCTTGATGGGCTTAGCTCCCATGTTGTGAAACTCTCAAAATTATTTTTCATTGCTCAAATTGTGTTTACATAGAAGAAATTATATAATTCAATCGCCTACTTGTTTGTTTTGGCGTTAAATTAAACGTTATAATATATTTCACAAATCAAGATAAACGTTGCAAAATGACCCTTACTAACTATTGAATATAAGATGCTAGAAACGACAGCTTTTTTACGGTATTATGTTCTTTAAGTTCTTCTCTGCAAAGTGAGAAAAATCTCCGCAGCCTTCCTATTCTTCTTTGTAGCTTCCCAATCACTCGATATCCCTCTCTCGGCATTCAACTAACTCTACTTATACAAGATAGGCAAGTATCTCTCGATTAAAAGCTCAAATCTTCTCATAATTCCAAAAATTATCTCAGAATATTTCACGTGTCTGCAGCTATTGATTTCGGGAATAATATTCCTTTCTAATCTTCTCACACAGTTTTCTTCCATCGAGCACACTTCAACACGTTGTTACTCACCTCGCCTGAAGTCATACACATGCAATCTTACCAAAAATAATCCACAACAACCCGATATATTCTCTAGCCCCTGTTTCGTGGAGATTACAGTAGAAACTCTTTTAATTAATACTCGATTATTTAATAAACTCTCTTAAATAATATTTTTGGCCAGTCCCAGCCTGGGACAACGTGCCAAATTAATAATTCGCTAAAATTATAAGATAATACTTTTTTGATTACCTATATAGGCCCCATATGAAATATAAATTAATAATTCATTATATATGTTCAATACATTAATGATTTACGAAGATTTTTTGAAAAATGATTTAATTGTCTTCTGTTTGTTGCTGATATCAATATCGCATTGAATTTCATCTCTAATTTTTCTTATCATTGTAAGAATTTTTGGTGTTGTTTTCTCATAGCTCAAAGAAGAAATTATTCAATGTGATTACCGCTTTAATAGCCTCGCTTCTTGAAGGGGGTTCTATCGTAGAACTTTCATCATATTCTTCCACATCTTTATCAGTTCCCATAACGTTCTCGATTATTTCTTCATCGGTTAACAACTATGCAACTTCATTTTCTTCCGGATAGTTTAGGATATCTTCGAGATTCATTGAATTGCGATAGCCCAACTTCTCGATCAAAATTTTCAAGTCTTGAGTGATTTCACTGTCGGTATGTTCATCCAAATTGTCTAAACTTGTGTTTAGATGGGAAATAAAAATATGCTTGGATATAGTGTTTATAAAAATATGATTTGATATTGATATTGTATTTATATAGAAAATATAAAAGATATGATATGGTATTTTGTTTGTATAGAAACTAATTGTTTGATATGAAATTTATCAATAATTTAATAAACTATTAATTAATACATAAATTAATATTTATTAATTTATCTAATTAATATCTCGCTTAATTAATAAATTTTGATGGTCCCGACAAAGATTAATTTATAGAGTTTCTACCGTATGTAGAAATTTTCTTTTCTTTGTATGTAAACCCTTTACCAACCATGTTTACTCGTAACACGTTGATATCAATTCAAGTGGACGAAGAAATTTTAGAAAATCACGCTCAAAATCTCGCCGAAATCTTCGCAGTTGACTGTATTTCTTTCCCTCTTTTATCGTGTTTATACGCGAACCTTCCTTTTTTTTAATCAATTTCGAAGCTATTAGCAAACCTGTCTCGATGTAACAAGCCCAAAGCAAACCATATCCAAAACCAATTAAATGAAAATTTCGCTTAAATTTATCTCAAAAACTTACTCAGGAAACTGAATTTTGAACCTGCATTCTCCCGCCAAAATTCAGGGAAGGTGATGGGGTGCCCTTATCCAATCTGCGGGTGCCCTTAGCAACTGTCCCGTGGGTGCCCTTATTTAAAATATGGGTGCATTTATCAACTTTCCACGGTGCCTTTATCACTTCTCCGGGGTGCTTCAAAAAAAATTTGGGTGCCTTAACGCATCTTCTGGGTGCCTTTAATAATTCTTTCAGGCGGTGTAAACATCACTTTTCTCTAAAAATACCTATACACACATAAAACACCATAATAAGTACAAAATCAAGCACCAGCAATACAGAAAATTGAGAATAATTCAGACACAATAATATGTCTATCAAATTCCCCCAAACTTATTATTTGATAGTCCTCGAGCAAATCTAATCTAAAAAAATCCTAACTCATTGTTGCAGGCATCGCGATTGCACTTAGCGTGTGCAACAAGCCTTTGAACCCCTAGGTGGCCGTAGTGGCTGAGTCATAGTCTCGGGAGGGTTTACAAGAGGTGTACCCACAAAACCTTATACTCAAAACCCTAGCTACCTATGTAGAACCTTGGAATAGCACTAAAGAACCTCTTTGGTTGGCATACTCTCATTGAATACAAGAGGAAGTACCCTAATGCGAAAATCCAATTGATGTACAAAAGTTTGTACTCACAAACTAAAATGCATATATAAATCACAGAGCTCTACTCAGATATTTGCACTATGGACATCAATATATGGAATCAACAAATCACATGAATAGATTAAGAAGATGGATACAGAGAAAAACGTAGATGGTTTTAGATGTTGGCTAAAGTGAACAGTGTTTCCCGTATATGTCTGAAGGCCACCTCCAAGACGAACCTATCCCGGTGGACCGAGATACCGGTATGTGACTAATATCAACACAACTAGTATATACCACGGAACCAAAGGGTCGATAATCCTAACACTAGATCAACTCACCGGCATATACAATGGAAACAAAGGGTCGATTTTATTAAATTTATTCCTATTGGTCCGATGGTCTGGTTTTTTTATTATATTTTATTTTATATTAACTCAATCACTCCATTTCACCCTAGCAAAGGGTAACAATTCGATGCATTCGTCCCACAAAATCACTTAGAGAAACATATTTAAAAAATAAAAAAATAAAATAGAAGGTGAATAGGACTCAACGAGATATGGCGAAACTACCATGTTATTTCTAACACCCGAGCTCGTGCTTTTATGAAAAGACTCTATTTTTGGGTTCCTCAACTCCTATAACCAATATGCTTCCATCCACTTAGATTGGTGAGTGATATCCTTAATTGGAACAAATTTCTAGGCTTTGGAGTTTATAATGCAACTAAAAGTTTCTCACATACCCGCAAACTTAAATTTAACATCGTCCTCAATGTTTTAAAGATGAAATCAAAAGCATAAACAAATAGAAACTGTTACCACTTGAAGGAAAGGAAAAATGAAGAAATATTATTGTGTCGCTTGAACAAGGTTTGCCTCCCAAGGTATGCTAATTTTAAAGTCTTCAGCCAGATATTGGAAGATATTAGTCACCTCGTAAAATCATACAAAGAAGAAATGGAATAATCATGGGTCATCTCGGATCAAAAAGTGATAACCACAAGAAGAGGAAACTTCAACATGCCAAGAAGATACCGAACATACCCTTATCTAACTTTTTGTTTAATACAATTACATCTAGTTGTGGTTCGTGTTCGTGCTCTATAAAAGGGTCTAGATAAAATATTTTCAAGGGCCGAATTTCCTCAAAGGTAAGATCCTGAAGGTCAGGGTTGAAGAGTCTAGAAATACTTAACTAAGAACTTAGAAGCACATAACAATAACTCCGAATAAATAAGGATCCTCTAAGTCAATCGATTTGACTCACACAATTAACCAAAGTAGTGGTCATTCTTAAGCAAATGTGTCGACCATAATCTCCTAAATAATTAGGTTTAGTCTCAAAACTTAATAATCGACACATCTCGAAACTCACAATGAAAATTTTCTCAAGACTTCCTGTTGTTTCATCTATTTCAACCATTAAATGAGCTCAAAACTCAAAAATCTTCTTCGACAAAGCTATGAAATTTCCCGAGCATCAAAAAGTTGGGGTAGATCGTCAAAAACGGACATTGTATGAAGATTTTACAACATTTTCAACGAAGACCAAACATCTAAATTTTCTGATGACGAATTATGACGAAATTCCTCATTCATCTACATGGTTCTTCATCAATTCAATCATCAAGTGAAGATTTCATGTACCTATCAAGAAGATTCAATGTGAAGACTTATTTGAATCCTCCACAAGTCATTTGGGGATTCAGAACATCGACGAAAATTATTCCACCGTAGTTGGTGATAATATTGGTGCTTCGAATACCAACAACTTGGTGGGATGATGATTCTCTCTTTCAAGCGGTAGGCCCGTAAGTGCTAAACCGGCCAAGACTAGACATTCCACCACCCAAATCAGCGGTGCCCCACAAATGTACTATCGTTAGACGATGCTCTATAGTCCCACCAGATCTTTATCTCGGCAATTGCTCGCACGTGACAGAGCAAATCGAATATCCTAACATTATTTCTTACGACTAAGTCAATTACTTATTTCGTCTCGTGACTAAAAAATCACCATCCAAAGGTGTTGATCGAGGAACATGACTGTCCCTCACTAAACAGGGGACTTAATGTTGATGGTAGATTTTTGACAAAGGCTAAAATCATAAAAGCATAATCTTGCATATTCCCGATCCAAAGAATCGACGAGTATTGAGATTCATGTCTCGTTTAAGCATGAAAGATCATGCCACGATAATCTCTCGACCGAGTGTACTTGTCTCTCGAGTACGCATGAATATGCGCCTCTAAATTGAGACCACGGTATATTTCATCAATCGAGCAATTTCAGGTATTCACTTATATATAGAATCGAAAACGATTAGACGGCTTCTAGACATCTTGCCTCGCTAGTATAGAGCGATAATGTCTTCAACATGTAACAATGTTTTTCCTGACTATATAGAATACATATGTATAGAATCTTAATGATTGGACGGCTCCTAGACAGATTGCTTGCTAGAATAGAGCGATAATGTCTTCAGGATGTAACAATGTTTAGCCTGAGTATATAGAATAAATAATCAGAATAAATATGACGCTTCAACTAACTCATATCGCTCAATTCTCGAATAATCATAATGCTCCTAGACAACTTGCATGCTAGTATAGAGCCATCAATTAATCAATTAATTATTTCTAGTCGCAAGATTCATCAATTGAACTCCTAGAAAATATTTTACGTTTAACATAATATTTCGTTACTTCAATTCATGGCTTTTCCCAAAGAGAATTCCATGGGTTAGTAATAAATTTTCAACGTGACGGGCATCCGGGGCCACCACCGAGTAAGCCCCGAGAAAATGGTGCAAGTGTACTTAACAATAATGCACGAACGAGCACCCAAATGAGAATATGGACGAACAAGAAAACCTATGCAAAATAGGGAAGAAAAATAATAATAAATTAATAGAGAGGCGCCTAGGGGACCGGGCCCACCGACCGGTCATGCCGTCGTGGCCGGTCCCACGCCTCTCCCTTTTATTTTATCTTATTTTATTATTTTTCCTAATCTTATGAAAACTTCTTCATTCGAGCAAACTTCCTCATTCGAGCGAAACTCATATTTTCTCCATATTTCCTCACACGATGAAAAATAATATAAAATAGGGAAAAGTGTCTCGGGACCCGGCCTACTAGCCGGTCGTCTATGCCCTAGCCGTGGCCGATCCCACACTTCTCTAATTCTTTATTTTATTATTATTTCTTCCTTAATTTCATGAAAACTCTTTCATTCGAGCGAAACCCCTAGTTTCTCCATATTTCCTCACACGATGATGTTGATGGGTGAAAACTACTCCTGCAGAATTTGGTAATTTGGGGTGTGGATGAGGAATGAATCTAAACCTTCAACAAATGCACTGCGCGGTGAGTGCTTGTAGATTCGAGAGATCAATGTGCAAGTCCGGCCTAAACCAAGAAATGGCCGTTCCAGACTTGTTTCTGGTCACAAAGTGAAGGAGATGGGGTTGATCTTAGGGAGGGAAGCGAAGAAGGTGTTGAGATTGTGAAGATGTTGGCTTGCTTATGACTTGTAATGAAAGGCGAGCAGGCTTGCGGTTGATGCAAGCAAAGCTCGGGTGTTTGAATACGATTTGTATTAACACTTGGTTTTTCTCTGTCTCGTCTGAACTTGTGTTGTTCTCCGTTATTCCTTGTTGTTGGAAATCAAGCGGAGAACCTATTTATACAAGTCATTGAGCCTCATTCACGTTTCTCGTGGGAAGTGGAGGTAGTGGAATGATGGAGTAGTGGAGTTGTGTATCGGTAACACACGACCGGTCTTGCCCACTTTTCCTGTTCATCTCTAACCGTCCATGACTTCCTAACACGTTCTTGTGATGGCGCGTTGCACGCCGCACGCCGTAAACCGCCGGACCAATACCCCGGTATGTATCCCCGCTTGTGACATGATTGATGTCCGAATGTGGATCGTGGATCCACGAAAGATAGCATGTAATGCTGAATTGAATAACTGCGTTATTCGAAAGTCGATACTTGTGAAGTATCGTGTGTATTTTATGCAGTGTACCGCATTGTGGTGTGGTAAAGTGATGGGTAATGACGCCTCACTAACCAAATAACTCCCCGACCAGGGTTGTATAACCAAGCCGGTGAGGTCGTGCGGATGAGATGATGTTTGAGACACTCATCTGCGACCGTTGATGAAATTAGGGTTTTAAAAGAGGTGCGCAAGCATCACTCTTGACCTTGGTCGAAACCAAGCATGGGAAGGGTTTTGAAGAGGACCGACCGGGGCATGTGTGTAGACAACACGCCTGTGTGCACGTCCATACTTCACTTTCCCAAGAAGGCGCGATCTAAGCCACTCAATTTGACCTAAAGTTGAGTGGTTGAGATCGATTTGCGATAGGAGTTTGATGCCGCAAGGAGTCGCGCACCATACCCTTTTCCTGGCGTGTTTTCCAAGATGACCCGACTTGGCCTGGTCTTGGCCTATTGGTTTGGCGTGAAGATGGTAGGCTGATGTTCACACCCATGTCTCACCGTCCCATGAAAACGTGATCTAAGCCACCCAATTCTTCCTGAAGTTGTGTGGTCGAGATCGATTTGCAATTTGGGAAGTGTAACCACGCATGTTTGAGCGGGCGTTTTGGATTGGCCGGGCATGATATGCCTTGGCCGACCGCATGAGGAGGTAGATGGGCTCACGGTGGTCATGTCCGGTGTGACCGACCCTTGCTCAATCTAATCTGCGACCCTCCATTCGTGCCGGAGAAGATGGACGCGCGTGATGGCTTGAACCCTAATTTTGGCTTTCAAAGCCGTGCGACCATGCTCTTTTATGCGGAAGAATTTGTTGTAACCAATCATGGTTGGTTTTGACCGATTGGTCAAGTGCGTAGGCGGTCACATGGTGATTGTGTCGACATGCTCCGGGCCCTTTGAGTCTACATCTACACCCTCCATCTATACCTGCGAAGATGGATGGTTGAGACCGTTTTGCGGCACATGTAATATGCCGCAAACCCTAATTTAGGGTTTTCCGTCCATAATGCTTGGTATGAACGATTTCTTGGCAAGCGAAGGCCAATGGTCGACCATGCGGGTCGGGCCGTGTGTATTCCATACCGCTTGGGGTGATGGAATTGATCTCGGGTCATCCAATCATGCTTGTGGAGTTGGATGATCATGATCGAATCATATCCTGACCGATATGATCGGTGCGGGATGCTCAATCGGGCTAGTATAACACACCGAGAGGGGCTCAATCGGGCTAGTATAACACACCGAGAATCGGCCCTGTGCGGGTATTTCGTACATGGTTTCATTATAGTGCTTGGAGGTTCGTGTTACTCCGTAAGAGTAACACTCGCCGTCATGCCACACCGATAATGATCATTATAGTGCTTGAGGTTCGTGTTACTCTGAAGAGTAACACTCGGTCGTCATGCCACACTGATAATGAGTACTGAAATACAAGGCCGATATGAAATTCACAGGAAGGGATTGTTGCTGCATGCTCCATCCTGGAGGAATTTCATGTATTCACAGAATGGGATTGTTGCTACATGCTTCATTCTTGGTGAATTAAGTGAGGAGTATCCGTCACTTATAAACGGCTTTATCTTTTACAAGATGTCGTACCGCATGATTTTTCTCGGTTACTTACAAATTTAACCTTAAACGAAAATCCACCATCAACATTAAGTCCCCGCCTAGCACATAATGGTTACATTATTGTGTGGTAGGCATGAGATGGTGACATACGAAATGACCAAGCCGGAGTGAATACATATTTACCTGATAGCTTCACATTGTCGGCGTTTCCTCGGAACCGGTTGGTCTTGATTAAGGATGCGAAGGAAGCGTGGACTTGATCCGTGAGTCGCTTTGGTTCCTCTCGTACATGTATGAGTTCGGCCGCTCCTTCGGTGTTTGAGTCGGGGATAGGATTCCTCTTCTACCGGATTTAGGGCGTGGGTGCTTGCACATTGCCTGGTTGAATTGTTGTGTCCGTGATGCTCTTCCTGGTTCTTGATCGTGGCTCAAAAGAAATCCCGACTTAGTCGGCGTTGAATCCTCATATATCGGGCGCCGTGTCGTTTTAGGGTTTCCTCGGTATTTATGCGAGGTGAAGAGATTTTTGATCCGTTTTTACAAGAGAGAGCTTCCTTGCAAAAACTCTATTTCCCATCATGTCTAACAACAAAGGGATCATCTTCTTCATACCATCCAGATCTCCTGTTAAACGTGTACGACCGCGTCGAGATTCATGATCAGTCCCTGTTCGTGTTCTTCGAGTCAAGAAGATCATACCGGTTTGTCTCTTCCTTCTTTTCTCAAAACATTGTTTGTTCTTCATAACGGTCGGTGAATAATCCCTTCATTCTTGCAGAGATACCCTACCGGAACATGTGTGACGGTCATTGACGATGATGACTTAACCATTCCTCTTCCTTCAAACTCAAACACGCCTACCCCTTCGAACCTCGAAGACGCTGACCTGGGTGTCTCATCTTATGAATATCCAAATGCAGGTCTTTCATTCGATGTTCGCATGAAATACTTATCCTCCAGCTACCAAGATGTCGGTGGATTCTTGGTGCGGAAGGAGTTCGTGCCTTTGTACACCAAGTTGTGGAGGAAGTACGGTCATATCGCAACCCGTGAACGTGGTCCGACATTGTTCCTCCGCTTTGGTTACCGCGTAAATTGCCTTCTTCCCATGATTGCTTTGAGATGGAGAGTATTTCTATCCGCAATGTTCTTTGAATCAAATCTCGAAAAGTGGGAGAATATGGTATCTACCTGTGAATCCATGAAGTTCAACGTGGGCTGGTTGCGGCAACGTCTAGATGTCATCAAGGTCGATCGAGTTGGTATCCTCGCAAATGTTGTTCCCTTCTACGAAAGCTATCTTGGAAGAGGAGAAAGCTCGCCGCAGAATCGAGAGAAGGTGGAGCGGTCCATGCAGACTTGAAGAAAAGAACGGAGAGATATCAAGCTAGACTGCAGATGATGCTCTCAAGGAATTATAATCTTCTAGATGGCCTCTTCTAAGCTATACTCCCTTATTGTTAATGACGTTTATGTCAAGAGTCTTGAACATCTTTGCGGAATAAATTGCATTGGTTTTTGATTGGTGAAACAGGTCTTTCATTGACACATCTCTGAATATAGTTGATGATTCAAACATGTAATGAAAATAAATGCATGTATTTTTGACACAGCAGATAATGGTCAGGTGTAATATGCCTTGAGCCACTTTCCATTGATGATCGCTTCAAGCTTGCCTCCGTCTACCTTAATGATCTTGTAGTAGCCTGATCTTGTAAGCCTTGGTGACTGCGTAGGGACCTTCCCATTTTGGTGAGAAATTTGGTGCGTGACATGTCTTGTTGGATGTGTTTGGCTGTTTTCAAAACCAAATCTCCCACCTTGAAAACGCGTGGTTTCACAATTTTGTTGTATGCCCCGAAATTCGATTCCCGTACACCCGAGCGCGTTCTTCTGCTTTATTCCTTCTAAAATCCAGAGTGTCTAACTCTGCTATTCTAGAGTCGGAGACTTCATCCTCGTTCCAATGGATCCCGGTTGTTGCTGCAATCCTGGCTGATGGGATTCTGATCTCTGCTGGGAGAATTGCATCCGCTCCGTAGACAAGTGAGTATGGCGAAACCCCAATGGAGCTTACGGCGACGTACGGTATGCCCATAGTGCCATTGGTAACTGATCATGCCATTCCTCGGGATTGTCGTGTACCGCTCGACCGATGATCCGGATCAATGTCTTGTTGGTACTCTCGCCTTGCCCGTTCCCTTGAGGATAGTAGACGGTGGAGAAGACCCGTTTAATGCTTGTACTCCTCCAAAGAACTCCCGTACCGCTTGTTGGCGAAGGGAGTGCCATTATCGATGATGATATTCTTGGGCACGCCAAAACGACAAATGATGTATTCTTTAATGAAAGCCGCAATTGTTGCTCATGTAGTCCCTCGTAGGGAATGGCCTCTACCCATTTGGTGAAGTATTCCGTTGCGGTTATGATATACTCATGCTTGCTTCGATGACGGTGGATTAATCTTCCCGATAATGTCCAGTCCCAAAGCAGTAGAATGGCCATGGGCTGCTTATAGAATGCGAGAGGGTAGAAGGCGCATGAACAAGGTTCCCATGAATTTGGCATGTGTGATGACTTTGAACGAAAATCTAGCCGCATCATCCTCCATGGTCGGCCAATAGTATTTCTCGTGTATTTGGAGAAACAGATTTCCTCTTCCCTTGATGTTCTCCTTCGTGTGTTCCGCCTTCAAAGATGATCGGGATTTCTCCTCCCGGCCAGAGCACCGTAGCATATCACCTCCGAAGCTCTTGCGGTATAAGATCCTTCATGGAATATGAACCGCTTGGCTCTCTGCTTCATCTTAATAGCGTCCTTTTGACCGGCAGGAATTATCCCATCACGGAGATAGCTAATGTAGGGTTCTCTCCAGTCCCCAGCGCGGTTCACATTAAAAATCTCCAACTGGTGTGGTGGTGTCTGGCAATTCGAGCAGGACTTTTGAAGTAGTCTCGGATTGAGCCTCCATCTCTGGCCGCACACCCAGCGTTGAAGTCGCCGGTAAAGCGTTACCACCGATGATTGTCCACAAATTTCATTGTGAATACGATCCAGCTGTATTTGTGCTTCGTCACCTCCCAGACATCTTGACAGGGAGCCGTCTGGATTCCGATAATACAGCATACCATGAAGCATGAAGAAGTTTTGCAGGGTTTTGAGGCTGACCTTTCCTTGTGAGAGCGAGCTGTTGAGCTCTCGAATGATCGGAGTTCGCCAATCGTCGGTCTTGGTGTCTTTGTATTGTGATAGCCATGTCGATTCTATGGTTCTCCTCTTTACCGTCAAAGTTTCTTCCGCCCCTTCGAACTTCAGCTTGGAAGCCAATGTTGCTGGGCAATCGGCGTGTTTGTTGTTCTTTGCGACTAACATGGGTTATGGTTGCATCGGCAAAGTAGTTTAGTAACCTCTCGTGCCTTCGATCGGACGGGTCCAGGTGTTACTTCTTTCAATGCGTATACTCCGTTCATTTGATTCACCAAGAAACTTGGAGTCACCTCTTATCTCCAAAGCGTGTGACTCCAGCTTGTTTAGCTATTGAAAGCCCTATGAAGAAAGCTTCGTATTCTGCAGAGTTGTTGGTGCATTCGAAGTCTAACTTGAAGGAATGTGAAAATACTTCTCCTAGTTGGAGAGACTAACACCACGCCCGCTCCTCCAAAGATATCGCTAGGGGTAGCGGAGCCATCAAAATACAAAAGCCACACTTCTTCTTCCCGAATAGAGATGTTCGGGAATTCTCCAGGAGTTCTTCATGTAGTCCCGTAGTACCTTCTCCAGAAATGCCGCCGGTAAGTCCGCAAATCGGCTTGACCCTTGATAGCTCTAGGCGATGCGCACGTTATGTCTAGTTCGACATTTGGAGAAGCCATTTTCCGTCCTCCCCGTCGACCGGCTTTGAAAGCAAGAACTTTGCGCAGGATCGGATTTAGACACGAGTATCACCCTCGTTGGATAGCGGGGTAATGCCTAAACTTCGAATGGAATGGATTAAAGCTAAACACGCTTTTCCGCTCCGGGATATCGAGTTCAAAGATCTCTCTCAATATTCTACTGAAATAGTATATGGGACGTTCGATTCCCTCGTCGTCTTCCCCGAGCGAGTAAAGCCCCTACGGCGGCGTCACCAAGGCGGTGTAGAGGACCAATGGTTTCCCTTGTACAGGAGATTTCATGACGGTTGGAGATGATAGTATTCGTTGGACTTTCCGAAAAGCTTCTGTTGGGTTGCGGTCCAAACAAAGCCGGCTCCTTCTTCAAAGAAGGGGGTGAATGAGGCGATAAGTTGGGCTAAATCAGGTATGAAACGTCGAATGTAGTTTACCTTGCCCATGAAACTCGGAGCTCTTTCACAGTTCGGGAGGCGGCATTGTGAGGATAGCCTGAGTCTTGGACGGGTCTACTTTTATTCCTTCATGGTCACTTGGAATCCCAGAAATTTACCCGAGGAGACACCGAAAGCGCATTTTAAAGGATTCATCTTTAACTTGTATTCCCGACACCTCTCAAATACTTGCCGTAAGACGTTGGTGTGATCACTCGAGCCTTTGACTTGACCACAATATCATCCACATAGTCTTCTACTTGTTTATGCATCATGTCGTGGAAGATTGCCGTCATAGCACGTTGGTATGTTGCGCCGGCATTCTTTAAACCGAATGGCATAACAAAGATAGTAGAAATTGCCAAGAGGGGTTCTAAAGTCAGTCTTACTTGCATCATGCTCATACATCCTTATTTGATTGTAGCCGTTGTAGCCATCCATAAAGGAAAACATGCCGTGTCCGCTAGTGGCGTCTACTAACATGTCGATGTTAGGCAAGGGAAAGTCGTCCTTGGGGCAGCACTTGTTCAAGTCTCTGAAATCCACGCAAAGATCGAATACGTCCGCTTTTCTTTTTTACCGACCACATTGGCTAACCAGGTCGGATGATGAATGGGTTCGATGAATCCAGCAGCCAGCAGCCTTTCGAATCTCATTCTTGATTTGTTCTTCTACCTCATGTCCGAATTGCCTCGGAGATTGCTTGATTGGCTTGGATCCGGGCATGACGTGTAAGTGATGGGTGACCAATTTTCATCTAGACCGGGCATTTCTTCGTATGTCCAAAGCGAACACATCTTGGTATTCCTTGAGTAGTTGAACAAGGCTCGTAAATGTTAGATCCCAGGATAGAGTCGAACCGATAGAGACCGGCCTGTGAGATTCATCGATCCCGATGTTAACAATCTCAAGCTCGTCGGTCGTGGAATTGGTTCCGTCTTGTAGCTGTCGCGGGCGTCCAATACCTCCTCTTGTATTCCGTCGTCTTTGCAAAGCATCAATTGGGCGGAGAGATCGGATGGTCTCTCCCGCTAATTGCTAACAAAATGGCGCGGTATATTGTCTTCCCCTTCGATCACGGCTTGCCTCGAAAGAGCGCTCCCTTTTGGCGTGAGGATGGGTCAAGTTTCACCTAGGTTGGAGATGGATGTCTCGTCGGAGAGAGTGTGTCGTGGTGTTTGGCCCCAACCGATGTAAGTCGGTCTTCCTCCTGGATTGAAGCCCACGTGGGTAGTGGAGTGCACATGATTTTGTCGGACTTTCCTGCGGAGCATCTTTTGACTCGAACAAATCCACTCCACATATCATGCGCGTACGGAGACAATGATGCGGGAATACTGGACGACCTCCTCATTTAGCACGGTCTTCGGCACCGGGTGATACGTTGAAGGAATGACCTTGTTGTGGTGAAGCCACGGTCTCCCCGAAGATCATGTGGTAATCCCTCCTTTTCTATGACTTCAAACTTTGCTCGTGGATCGAACAGGTCCTACCGATAAATTCAAATTGACGTACCCGTATGTCTTTGGTTTGATTCCCTTCAAGTCCGTCATCGTGGTGGGCTGTTGTACAATCTTGCATGGGCTGACCTTGGCTGTCTTGAGGGTCTTGAGAGTAATTGATAGGTGTAGAATACACCGTATTTACTATCTAGAGTTTATGCTTTCTTTGCTATTTTTCATGTGAATTATGTATCTTATGTGTGAATTTGAGTTATTAGGTACTTTGGAGTCACACGGAGGAAAAGAAGAAGAAATTACCCAATTTGAGCAAAAAGGGCAAAAAGGTCATTTCGGGGGCGAGCACTATTTGGAGCCTAGCAAAGGTTAAGGGGCAACTCTGTTTTGGAGGAGTGTTAAAGACAGCCGGCGCACGGTTAAAGGGATAGCCTGTGTTTGTGTTTATAAGGAAATGTTAAATGATCGGGGTCACACCTGATCCGGCCCATAGTAAAACCCGAGATCCGGACCCGACTCTGTTATCCTAACCTTCGAGAGTTTCTCATTTCTTTCACTATCAACCATTATTCACCTGAAAATCAGAGAGGAAGAAAAGATGAAGAAGTTCTGCTGCTTTGATAAATGTTGCAATGGGGATTTGATGAAGTTTGGATAAGTTTCAGTTGCAGACGGGGATTTGTATTGAGTTAACAAGATGATTGAGATCGAGAGATTGAAAGATTTATGCACCGATGGGAGTCTCGTTGAAATTGAAGGATGGGTTTCTCTGGATTTCGAGGAAGAAATGTGGAAGAAGAGCCGGATCTTTCGCCGGCATGGAATAAAAGGAGGAGATCGATGTGACTCGGGGAAGAAGAAGATGCAAAAATTAAGCTCATAGAATGAATTAGGGTTTCGGTCTTTGAAGGGATTGTGAGGAATTAGAAGAATGAGTTTGATTTGAGCGTCCGCTAGGCTCAAGAACAAATGGGTATTGGACGAAATTGAAGATGAAATTCGAGGAGTAACGGATGAAGTTCATGTCGATTTTGAGGAAGAATTGTTAATGGGTCAAATGGATTCAGGTTATGAAGTTGCTGCTGTTGGAATTGGAGGAATGGCTTGTGATTCAGATGAGAAGTTGATTTACTTGTGTGGTGAAGATTCGAAAGTGCAGGCATAGAGATGGATCTTGAGTTGAAGGCTTGAGATGAGATAAGCTTGAGGTGAAGCACTTTGTGGTGTTTATTGCGGGCATGTGAGTTCGGGAGAAGCAATTGGTGTGGCTGGTGTTCTTTGTGGCTGTAGTGGTGGTGCAGAATGGAGCAACAAGAAAGGAGCAGTGGCTTGAAATGGCTGAGCTTCCAACAAGGAGATTATCTCGTCAAGGATGATTGTGATACTGTTGCACAGGGAGTTGAGCTGTGTGTATGAGCTGTTTGTGTTGAAATTGAGACTATAGAAAGAAGCTACAAGTGGTGTTGAATTGAGTTCATATGCAATGGACTGTGGTTGTGGACTAGAGCTTCAGATGAAGGCTGTAATGAAAGTGTGGCACTCAGGAGGTTGCAGTAATGGTGGAATGTGGCTCGGATGATGATACAGCGAATTGGCGGAGAGGGGTCTGTGGATTAATGGATGTTGAGTGGAGATGAACTGGCTGTGGTGCTGTATTGCACTGCTAGGGCACTGGTGAAGACCCAGGTTGTAATTGCAGGTGATGGAAGGAGATATGGCAGTCGCAGTGGAATGATGGCATGACAGGGTAGCTGGCTGAGTTGTATTGCTGCTGGGATTGCAGCTGGTGGCACTGAAATGACAGGCCTGGCACAATGCAGGGGAGATTGCGCTGTTG
The DNA here is from genome assembly GCA_023531295.1 of Papaver armeniacum. NCBI lineage: Eukaryota > Viridiplantae > Streptophyta > Magnoliopsida > Ranunculales > Papaveraceae > Papaver > Papaver armeniacum. Next base: position 5,059 of record JAJJWW010000844.1, on the reverse strand, counting down.
GATTAGCCTGGGTGGTTTTGATGAAGCTGCAGGGCAGGCTAGAAGCTTCTGGGATTTGAGATATTGCAGGTTTTGGTGTCTGGTGGATGCAGATGGAAGTGGCGTTGAGGCTGGACAGGACTGAGTGAAATGAGATTGAGCCGTGGCTGCGCGCTTTTGGGTATTGGTTCTCGTGCCCGGTGAAAAGCGAGGTTGCGGGGTGTTGGCCTAAGAATGGATTTTCTCGTCATGGGAAGAATACGGGGGTGATAGCCGGGAGTAAGTAGAGCTTTAGGCTTGGCCAGCTAATGGTCGTCACCGAGAGCACAAGGAATCAAGATTGCTCAAGTCTGCAATGAGCCGGTGATTGTCATGGAAGAGAAAGGGCTAAGGCAAGTCTTTGTTATTTGCCGGTGGTGTTTATAGCCAAGAAATGGTGCTCGCAATGAGACCGAGGCTGCAAATGCGAAAGAGTGGCAAGAGTATGAGCCGAGATGTTGGTAATGGATTGTGTTCATGGCTCTGTGATGGAATTGGAAGAGGGAGGTTGCAAGGCCGAGTTTGTGTCTCATTGCGCTTAATAGTGTTGTGCGGTGAGCTTATATTGCGGGGAAGGAATGGCAAAGATAAGGAGAAGCAAATGTGAGAAGCGGGGCTCAAGAAGATGTAGTTCTTTGGTGGTTCAAAGGAGTTTTGATGTATGGAGAACTTGGAAGGCCGGAGGAGGATAAGATGAATAGCCATCATGGTCGGATCGAGCTTTGAAGCACAATCATTGTGCAAAGATAACTCGAGCCAAAGTGCAATTGGCTCATGCCTCGGCAACTAATCCCAATCACCCCGACTCAATGATCGGACCTTGGTTTGACTCGGTGATCCGGACTGAGTTGACCGAGCTAAACCTACCGCTTCGACCCGTTGACCGGTGGCCGGTTTGACTTGCCGGCCACCTCGAGACACTTTCCTGCGACTATTCCGGCCATAATCCCAGCTTTTCCCAGCGCGAGCGTTTTGGGACATATTTTACGCACGGGTTTCTCTCTATGGTGGGCCATGTGAATTTCTAACTAATGGACTTTGAAGACAAAACCTAGTTTTGGAAGGAGAAAAAGAGTATAAAGGGAAGACTTCTACAATGTTTTGGAAACCACGTTTTATTATCTCTACTTTATTCTAGGGTTTAGAACCATGAAGTTTTTTTCTCTTTCTTCTTGTGATGAACTCCATGAATATGAGTACCTAAGTTTATTATTGGTTATGGAATAGTTGGATTTCACAAAGCATGATTCTTTGATTCAATATATTAGTTTTGTCTCATAATTATCGTTTGCAATTCTCTGAAAATATTGTTTTATGATTGATTGATTGTTTTGTCAAGTTGCAAATTGGTAGAACTTCTAATCACATCTATTGCTAGTTTAGGGTTTATTATACGCAAAAGTGATATTCCTTGGATACAAGTAGCATAATATGATTATAGTTTGTAGTGATATATTCTTATGATCATATGTGAATCGTAACCTTTGTTAAATTGAATTAGTGCGCTTTCCACGTTCAATTGCTTTGATTGGCCTGATTTCATAGAACTTATTGCATCTAGGGAATTAAACTTGATTAGTGCTTTTACACGTTAGGTTGTTCCTTTAGGTAGAATTCATATTCGCATCTTTTAATGTGTTTGTTGATGACATAAGGAGATTAGCGGGATATTCTTGCGATCAAGGTATTCTAGGGTCTTTGATAAAAGTTGAGATTAAAAATCAATTCTAGTTATTGTGAAAAGCATGTTAGTGAATGAAAACGAAATCCTTAACCAATATCTCTTCTATCTTATTTGTTTGCTTATTTGTTTATTTGCTTTTATTTTACTTTCATATAATCAGAAAACACCCGGTATTTTATATAGGAAACCGAAACAATTTGACAACCTAGACCTCTCTGTGGGATCGATCCTTTCTTGCCCTTGCTATATTTATATTTTGAGTAGTAAGAAAGTGTAAATTATATTTGTGTCGCTTACGACAGCGATCAGTAATTACGTTCGAAGATGCTCCTGTGTCGACGAGGGCCCTCCGGAACTCTGAACCCTTGATGTGTGCGGTAACATGTAGGGCTCGGTTGTGACCTTCCTCTGCCATCATGTCATCTTCTCGTGAACGTAACATTGTTTATAGATGTTTCACGCAGTTGAGACTCCCGGGACGAGAAGGAGCAAGGTGTGCGTCCGAGCTATTTTATTGACTGCAGAAACGTCTCGCCCGTTGATCTTTTGAGAGGTGTAAGAGTTCACACAAGTCTTCCACTAGAGACACAGCTTCCTGATCTACTGGCCTCTGGTTCGTAGTAAAACTGTTGATCTGAGGGAACTAGTCCCTGTAAAGGTCTCTGGCACGCTCATTTCCGACGTCATCTTGATGAGGAGGTCAAGTATGTCGTTCTGCTTCTTTTTGATCAGCTCCATGTTCCTCGTCCCGAGTCTCAAGTATCCGAGCCAACTCGCTCATAGTTGGGATTCCTCTGTTGCGCCAAAGCAGATGCGCCGTTGGGAAGAGAGGCATCCTCGTTGGAGGAACTTCGACCGGGATTTGGATTTGTTGAGGAAGTCCTAAGACCAACCATCTCGGAATTTAGCCAAACAGGATTGGGTATTGAAGAAATTGATTTCACAACCGAGAGATTAATCTCCCACTGTGGTAGCCAATTGTTGATGGGTGAAAACTACTCCTGCAGAATTTGGTAATTTGGGGTGTGGATGAGGAATGAATCTAAACCTTCAACAAATGCACTGCGCGGTGAGTGCTTGTAGATTCGAGAGATCAATCAGTGCAAGTCCCGCCTAAACCAAGAAATGGCCGCCCAGACTTGTTTCGGCCACAAAGTGAAGGAGATGGGGTTGATCTTAGGGAGGGAAGCGAAGAAGGTGTTGAGATTGTGAAGATGTTGGCTTGCTTATGACTTGTAATGAAAAGGCGAAAGGGCTTGCGGTTGATGCAAGGTGCTCGGGGTGTTTGAATACGATTTGTATTAACACTTGGTTTTTCCGTCTCGTCCGAACTTGTGTTGTTCTCCGTTATTCCTTGTTGTTGGAAATAGGGCGGAGAACCTATTTATACAAGTCATTGAGCCTCATTCACGTTTCTCGTGGGAAGTGGAGGTAGTGGAATGATGGAGTAGTGGAGTTGTGTATCGGTAACACACGACCGCCTTGCCCACTTTTCCTGTTCATCTCTAACCGTCCATGACTTCCTAACACGTTTGTGATGGCGCGTTGCATGCCGCACGCCCATGTAAACCGCCAGACCAATACCCCGCATGTATCCCCGAGTTTGTGACATGATTGATGTCCTGGAATGTGGATCGTGGATCCACGAAAGATAGCATGTAATCTGAATTGAATAATGCGTTATTCGAGAAAGTCGATACTTGTGAAGTATCGTGTGTATTTTATGCAGTCGCATTGTGGTGTGGTAAAGTGATGGGTAATGATGCCTCACTAACCAAATAACTCCCGACCGTGGTTGTATAACCAAGGCGGGTGAGGTCGGACGGATGAGATGATGTTTGAGACACTCATCTGCGGCCGTTGATGAAATTAGGGTTTTAAAAGAGGTGCGCAAGCATCACTCTTGACTTAGTCGAAACCAAGCATGGGAAGGGTTTTGAAGGGACCGACCGGGCATGTGTGTAGACAACACGCCGGTGTGCACGTCCATACTTCACTTTCCCAAGAAGGCGCGATCTAAGCCACTCAATTTGACCGGTAAAGTTGAGTGGTTGAGATCGATTTGGGATAGGAGTTTGATGCGCAAGAGTCGCGCACCATACCCTTTTCCTCCAGCGTGTTTTCCAAGATGACCCGACTTGGTCGGTCTTGGCCGGTTGGTTTGGCGTGAAGATGGTAGGCCGATGTTCACGCCCATGTCTCACCGTCCCATGAAAACGTGATCTAAGCCACCCAATTCGTCCGGTGAAGTTGTGTGGTCGAGATCGATTTGCAATTTGGGAAGTGTAACCACGCATGTTTGAGCGGGCGTTTTGGATTGGCCAGCATGATATGCCTTGGCCGACCATGAGGAGGTAGATGGGCTCACGATGGTCATGCCGGTGTGACCAGGCCCTTGCTCAATCTAATTGCGGACCCTCCATTCGTCTTAGGAGAAGATGGACGCGCGTGATGGCTTGAACCTAATTTTGGCTTTCAAAGCCATGCGACCATGCTCTTTTAGGCGGACGAATTTGTTGTAACCAATCATGGTTGGTTTTGACCGATTAGTCAAGTGTGTAGGCGGTCACATGGTGATTGTATCGACATGCTCCGGGCCCTTTGAGTCTACATCTACACCCTCCATCTATACCTGCGAAGATGGATGGTTGAGACTGTTTTGCGGACATGTAATATGCCGCAAACCCTAATTTAGGGTTTTTCCGTCCATAATGCTTGGTATGGACGATTTCTTGGCAAGCGAAGGCCAATGGTCGACCATGCGGGGTCGGCCGTGTGTATTCCATACCTTGGGGGTGATGGAATTGATCCGGGTCATCCAATCATGCTTGTGGAGTTGGATGATCATGGATCGAATCATATCCCACTGATATGATCGGTCTTGATGCTCAATCGGGCTAGTATAACACACCGAGAGGGGCTCAATCGGGCTAGTATAACACACCGAGAATCGGCACATGCGGGTATTTCGTACATGGTTTCATTATAGTGCTTGAGGTTCGTGTTACTCCGTAAGAGTAACACTCGGTCGTCATGCCACACCGATAATGATCATTATAGTGCTTGAGGTTCGTGTTACTCGAAGAGTAACACTCGACCGTCATGCCACACCGATAATGAGTCTTTGAAATACAAGGATGATATGAAATTCACAGAAGGGATTGTTGCTACATGCTCCAACCCTGGAGGAATTTCATGTATTCACGAGAAATGGGATTGTTGCTACATGCTTCATTCTTGGTGAATTTAAGTGAGGAGTATCCATCACTTATAAACGGCTTTATCTTTTACAAGATGTCAGCGCATGATTTTTCTCGGTTACTTACAAATTTAACCTTAAACGAAAATCCACCATCA
>JAJJWW010000843.1:0-20369 GCA_023531295.1 Papaver armeniacum | reverse complement strand
ATGTTCCTTTTTATTTTCTAAGATATTGAAAATATCCAATAATCTCCTATTTTCAATAACCAAAAACATGAAAATAAAAATAAAACAAAACTTTTAAATGGTGTACTGATCACTGGAAGTGACCGCTTCGTGCCCAGTGGGATCAAGCCAACGTAGTTCAAGCACAATTGAGACTAAGCATCATCGTTTGAAATCAACACATAAATGATAGGTATCTTTTGGATCGAACCTTCACTTGGTATAAGAAACTCAAAGCCTTATCCCGAGATTCTATGGTGAAGCAGTCTTGAACCAAGTATCCCTTATGATAAAACCGGAGTCTCCACACATATTGATTTCATAAATCATGTGTTCTGTAGCAAACACGTTAATGGCCATGTGTGCTTATATCCTTTATTCATGAGTCTTCTTTATAGAACAGTCTTCTTCTCTTAGGAAACAAACACCCGATTTCCATACTCCTCCATAGGTAAGTCTCGAAGGTGTTTTACTGCGATAAACCTTTACTAATCACGAGACTCATTGAGGATTTACATCCATCCTATTTTCTTGCAGAACCCAGCACTAATTAGAAATGGGAAGTTTTATATTAGTGCTCCATAATCTACATCCATAACTTGTTGGTACCACATTGAACCTTGTTTATCTTTTTCAAAACATAGGTTGGGTTTTACGCTATGGGAGATCAACCCTCCTTCAATGCGACCTTAGTCCCATTTCTTTATACTTCATTGAAAAAACTTCCTTTTGGGAGACTTTCCATAAATAGTTCTGCCAAGTTTTTCTCGTTTCAATGGTTAACTGCAATTACTCCTTTCTTGAGTCATTGACTTACTGGTCAATGTACAAGACTTGTATGTCTTGACCTTCATTATAAGTCTTTGTTGGAGACGTTATAGATCATAGCCTCGATTCACAATTAATCAAGACCGCTTGAGATGGCTTCTTCCAAAAATGGGATATCTACAAGTTAGGTTCTAAGCCATTCTTCCTCATTAATTGCATCCATTTATGCAATCAATTTTGACAACATTATTAAAAATGTTCCTATTTAATTTTACAAAATAATTGTAACTTCTCTAGTGATCCTAATTAACATTTACGGTTAATTCACAAGAAAGTCATTATAGACTTGCATACACTAGAGGCATATAAAATTTGTAGGCAACTTTTGCTATTTTAACAAGCACATTATTACAATGAGTAACTCCTCTACTCATGCCCAATCTTTTCTACAAATTTAAACCCAAGAACATGATAATGTCTATTTAACATTTTACATTATGTAATGCAAATGTTCATAATTTATGCATCGATACATCATAACACCTCATCGTTGGATATTTGGTCGGCCGCCCAATTTTCCAATACGTTACATATTAACCGGAATTTTCCATTTTGATGTCTTTTAAGACATTCCAATTTCCATATTTTGGAACCATATAATTCTTAATGAAAGAATTATGATTTGGACTTTTATAATTCCTACATAAGAATTATACCCATTTCCAAAAATTGTAGTCTCAACAATCATTGGTGATCTCCATTTTGGTTCTCTAATCTTAGAGCATTCATGACAATACTTATCTAATGTCACGCGACCAAATTATGTATCATTTAACACTTCTTGATTTGTGTTAAGTACAAGCCAATTCACGCAAAACATGCACACAAAAATTTCTAAATAGAAATCTTCAAATCCAATGCACCGATACGGATTGGCTTTCTTTGAGCACTAAAACGGTGGAATATGGAGTCCTTCCACCCTCAACTAAACTCATGTTTATCTTACACACAGTGTTTGTTGCACACACAAACTCGAAATTAAAATTTCTCGGAACAAATGATACCTATGTGAATAGAACATTCGATTACTATTGGATACACTAACACCCATGCATGAATAACTTGATAATCAACATCATTTTTAAATTCAATCGATGTATAATTAAGAAATGGTGATACTAACTTAGTTTTCCAAATTCTATGTTCCAATCGATTGATTCATACCGCCATACCATCATCCCAAATATGAATTTTCTTAACTCTCGATATCCAGAGCATCGGCAAGGCAGGAGGAGCCATTAGGCGATTTCTCTTTATGCTTTCTGTTTTTGTTCTTCCGGTTTATTTTCTTTGATTCCGAGACAGTTCAGTACATACCAAATGATTCATCAAAATCCTTTTCCTAAGAAAACAAAAATTCACTTTGTCCTTTCTCCTTTCTTGTCATTCTAGTCACAAAAGAAAATTAACTCGATTATCAATAATTAATTAATATACTAATATCAATAACTCAAAAAGGGAAGAACAGAGAGTTTTCATGATAAGAATCAAGATCCCCAAACATCCTTGTCTCTTGCTCGCGGCCCAACCGTATATTTAGATCATCACCAAATATTTTGAAATATTGTGAACCTTCTGGTCTCAGTAACGAAACCCATATATATTGAAGTCCGAACAAATAACCCAAGTGTATCTTTGTTGCCTGTTAAGCTTTCTTCAACGATAACCCAGTCACCGTGTTTCTTGTAAAATGGTACAATCATTCTTTCATCCTCCATTGTCGAAGAAACTAATCGTTTTAAAAGTGTTGGAAAATTTGGGTAAAAACGGAGGAAGATATGACACTAAAAGGAATTGTTGTACTCCAAACTTTCAAGGCTCATAAGATTTCTTTTAGACGATTATTTACCCTCCTAATATCAATTGGCGATTGCAACAGGTATGCGAAATAATGCCTTCAGGATACAATGAAAGCCTACAACAGAGAAATTGGATTCAAGGTTTGCACCCCTTGACCCAATCAAGAACACACTAGAAAAGTTTCTGATGATGCTTTAGAAAGAGAGAAAACAAGTTGAATTGATTGTTAAGAATGGGAGAATGCCTTCACTATTTATAGGGATATTCATGCCTATTGGAGATTCCTCTTCACTTCCAAAAGACACATAAGGTGTCTATTGGGAATGGTTATCTTTATGAACCTATCACACCTATTAAAGGTGTCCCTTCATCTCAACTAACATCCATTGTGTTTATCCAACACGAATACTTCCCCAGATCATAGCGGCAAAACCAAAAATAGAAAACCATTTTATTTTCTAAGATATTGAAAATATCCAACAGAAACCATGTCTAGCTTATAATCGAATAAGCGATTTTTGAGCAAATCCCAGCATCCAAGTATGAGCAGATGATACGAACCACTCTGAATATGTAGCGATCATCTCGCTCTAGATGGTAGGAACCGGGCGGCGACCATCTTGCTTATTATAACAGTAAGCTGAAGGTATATACAAGCCAAATCCTTGATCATGTATGCAAAATCATGTTAGTATGTTTCATGCCATCCTGTCAAATTAGAACTACTCCACGGGATTTATGAACAATGATAATCCTTAGTGAAGGTTACTGGATTATCATCTCCACTTATGATTGACAAGATATTAACCCCATCTCTATATGTTTCCACCCACAAATCATACAATCGATCTCATCTCATTAAGAAGATGAGTTTTCTACTTAAACCTACGAAATCAAAAATCTAGGGTTTTCAATTAATAATAAAGCAACTAGAGTTTGGAGACTTGTTAGTCTTCATCAGTCTTGGCGAGTAACTCGGGATGGTCTTTTAGGCTACCACCTCTCCGGGATGGTCTTTTACACTACCGTTTCTGCAGCCATGCAGGAGATAGATCTATTTCCTTCTCACTCTACTAGTCTGAGCGTCCTGTCTCCCTCCTATTTTTTTTTTTTCTGGAAAAATAAAAACTTAAGGGTAAATTTTCTTGGACTCAAACATCTGGCCAACTTTAAAGAGTTTTTCCATGTCTGAATATATAGTTTAGTGTCAGATGTGTATTTTCACTCTTTCCTTATTTCATTGAACAGCTATCGGGTCCAGTAGTTGTTGCTGATGAAGCGGCAGGGGCTGCTATGTACTATGAACTCGTATGTGTTGGTCATGATAGGAAATTATTCGATTGGAAGGAGATTCTACCACCACTCAAGGTATACAAATTAATATTACTGGCTTTGATGAATGTTGGCGTTATTTCATTATTTTCCTTCACTTCCTTCCATAAGTACTCTCTAGTCCTTTTCCTCCCTTAATTACCTTTTTAACAGATTGTTTATCGTGTAGTTAACTTCCCTTACTTTCTATTATGCAAGTTTTACCATCCTGTCATGTGGAAAATTCATGCATTTTTTTCGTCTTCCATATCCAGTAATTCCTCTGGTCAATAAATGTTTAAAAATGTTTTAGTTGATCAGATTTCAATGAGGTTTCTCCTTACTAATGGAAGCATGGCTTCTCTTTTAGTTGAAATCTTTTTAGTGAATCTTGATCTTTAATTTATTTTTCAAATTTTTGTTGCAGAAGGACAATATCAAGAACCAGTAGGAGAATGTAATTCTTTTTATTGCAAACACACAAGGCTCGTCTTAGCCCACATGTTAACTATTTGCTACTCTTTAATAGAAGATATATGAGAAAGCTGTTACTGAAGTTTTCTTAAAAGTACTTGATAATTACATTAAATGGTGCAAATATCTGCACGTACTCCCTGTTTGGAACAGGTGATTTCTAAAGTTGGCAATCCTCGTGTATTTTAAAAAATAGTTGTCGTTTTTCATATGTATATTGAAATTAACAATGTTTACTTTCTAACAGTTTAGAAGCGGAAAACAAGGGTAGGAAACTCTTTTTTGGTTTCTTTATACTTCTGTGTTTGGGGGAGGCTACAAATGTCTGTTTTCTTCCAGAATGCGTATGTTATATATTTCGCCACGTGAGTATTTCTGTCACTCTATGTAGGCCGATTAGTCACTTAAACCTATTTATCCAGTAATTATGATTGAGACTAGGTCACCTGTGTTAGAATATCAGCCTCTAATCATGCTTTAATCTTCACATGATGTAGTTGCAGGAAATCCTATACTACACCCCTCAATAGAATTCACACAACTAATCCATTTGAAGATGAATAACTATGAATTTTATTGATTATTTTCTTGAAATGTTTACAAGAGAAAATAGAACAGAACCAAAGAAATTACAATCACTACAAATTTTCTCTCTCCTAATGACTTGTCTAACACTCCGAAAAAGATCTCTCTCACAACAAAATTGGTCAACTCTTTATATAGGGTAGTACCACGATGGATACATGACTAAGTCATGTCCTTTATTTTCGGGAATAACTTGCGAAATATCGCAAATGTTCAAGTATTCATTCTCGCGACACTCTTAAATTTCGCTAGATCTTCACGTCTTTCTCGTGTTTTGGATGTCGTCATTCATTGCGTCATTTATATTACTCATTTGCGACACTTTCGCAATTCTGTTTGTTGATCTCGCGAAGCATAGACGTCGTGATATTCTGATCCTACATCTTGCCTCTTCTCATGTCTTCTCTGCGAAGAAGAGAATGTCATGAGAACCAGTATTTTAAAATGCCGCAATCATTTGTTTTCCACCAATTTTTGCGACAAGATTCAAGTGGATTTAGGGAGGATCACATACGTATCTAGAATTTTCCTTTTCTTATAGGCACATTTAATGTTATCCGGTTACTTTTTTCTTGTCTATTTAAAGAAGAATTCCTTGTGAAAGTATTTCTTTTCTTTTACTTCATCTTCTTCATCGTCTGCAACTTTTTTCTGCTGTTTTTCTTCATCGTCTTCTTCCTCATTTTTCTGCTATCATTCTTCTGCTACTGTTCTCATCTTTCTTCTTCTGTTGTTATTTCTATGGAGCCATCAAGGTTTGTTAATTTTGCTGAATTTGATCATTTTGAAGTTGTTTAATTTGTTTTGATATTGTTCTTCTTTTAATGATTCCTCTGCCATTTTTGTTTCAGCAAGAGCAAATCTAACACCAAATTCACCATTGTGAATCCCAATATCTCTATGGGCTTGTAATCAAAACCCGCTGTCACTAAAAGAAAGCCTGCGAATAGCAAGGTATTTAAAAAACATTTACTCTTTTAATAACAATATATTGTTGCCTCTGTTTCTTATTTAACTTGTAATTCGCGAGGATGACAAAAATGTTGATAAGTCCCCAGAAAACCTGGATCTGTTCTAAACCCGTTGCTTTTTCTGTTTCCTTTCCTCAATTCAAACTTACAACCCCCCCTGCGAACTCCTCGCAAGAAAAACCCACTATTTCTTCTTGCGAAAATATTGTTGATGATCCTTCTTCTATGCCTGAATTTTTCATAGATCAAATCCCTCATAACAGTCCCACTACGAATGAGCCTACTTCTTCTCCTATTGTCGATGCCTCTACCGTTTCCCCAGCCATTGATCTTCATGAGACTTCCTCTTCTCATGATATTCCTTTAGCAAAAAATGACTCATCTCTTCCTTCTTCTATCGTTGTTTCTTCCTTTCCTGAGCAAATCCCTCTTACTAAGGAAAATTTGGAAGGAATGGGCATGGCCTTCAAAGTTCGCAGATATTGTGAACGATGCCAAGAAGACTTCACATTAATCCTATTAAATACGATGTCTGCTTGAAATTTTGAACAAACATCTTGGCTTTGATAGGATTTCCGTGAAATCTTTGGAGCAAGAAGTTATCATTTTGAAGAATAATCTCCAAGCTATAAGCTGCAAAAGCTTCAAAATGTTTCGTTGGATCGTGATAATCTTCGCAAGAAGAATGAAGAATTGAAAGGTATAATCTTGCCTCTGTATTTCTCAATTTTTTTTTTTTTAAAATCCTCAAGCCCTTGTTCGCCCTTCAAGCTTTAAACCAGAAGCGAAAAATGGAGATATATCAATTGGAATCTACTGTGGAAGAAGCTCGAATGGATAGAGATGTTTGGATGGATCAATATAACCAATTAGATAATCTTCATACATATTACACATCAAATAGATAATCTTTCTAAAGAAAATGTCGACTTAGTTGAAGCGACTCTCATTAAGTAGTGAATTATCTCGCCTCTCTTTATTCTTTTGATCCAAGATAACTTGGAGTTGAAACTTTATCGTATGAAAATGCAACTCTTTCTCAAGAGAAATGAGCTCATTGAATAAGGTGGCGGTTACTGTAACAATCGATATTTGTCAAAAATGTGTAAGAATAGAGCTATCTCTTTTTTCACCGACAAATCAACTCGAAGAAAATTACTGCCGAGAAGGATAAACTTATCGAGGGTAGAATAACCTTAAGTATGAAGGAGAACCAATTCAAAGATCAATGTTCCAAGTTAGAAGAGTCCAATTCTTCTCTTTAAAAGAAAATGCCTTACTTGTTTCTAACGAAAAAGCTGCGATCTCGTGAAAAGGCTTAATTGGAGATAATTTTTACAATGCTATGGATCACTTGGAGAATAGTTGTTCAGCTTTAATCCAACATCTTACCTCGCAGAAGGAAGGTAGTCATATTATTTGACTACCTCAATCCATTTATTCATTCTTTTGTGATATTTTCCTTGAGAATTCCAAAAATCAATGATTTTCTATGTTCTTTTGTCTTGATTAAGAAAAATCTTCATTCCACTATTGCCCTCTAAAATCATTATTCGAAAATTTCATAAAGAAAATGGAGTACTACTTCTTCCTTGCTGGTTCTCGCGATCGCCTTGAAAAAAGATTGATTATATGTCCGCATCAGAAAGATATAGAGTAGAAATCATCGAAAAGCACTCCTTAAATGAGTTTCATCTCAAAAGCGAAGTTCTTGTGAATGATGTTTATTATCTAAACTTTGATCCTGTGTATCGATCCTGGAAGTAAGTGATGATGAAGTTCTAACCCTCCGATAGTGATTATGACTACAATAGTGGCGAAAGAAGATGCGCCAAAATGAAGAGACAATCTCCTAGTAAAGTTGTCGATGATAATGCGGGTGAAGGAGGATCTGGTGGAAACAAGGATAAAGCTGCTGAAGAAAATCTAGTATCTCCTTCTGGTGAAAAAACTGATATTTGAGAATTGAATTTCTCTTGTAATTTTTCTTCTTGTACTGCTACTTCTTCAATTATCTTTCGAACATGTTTATCTACTTATTATTTCCCCTTTTTTGTAATGAAAATTATTCCTGTTAGTTAATAATTATGATTTTGTTTTCCATTATCTTCTCTTATGTTGAGTTTCATCAATGCGACAAGATCGCAGGACGTCTTTACATTTTCATGTGATGACCCATTGACCTTGCCTTATCATTATTTTTGTGCGGTCTTATTTTTCCTTCCTAGTTAAAGGTATTATTTTGCCACCCCTCATTGCGACAAAATCGCAGGACGTCGTTACACTTTCATGCAACGACCCATTGACCTTGTCTTATCATTTCTTTATTTTTTCTCTCTGGGGATATTTTTCTTGCGACAATATGACAGCCCTGCAAGTTCTTTGCAAATTTATGACCCATGACATTTGCCGTTTTGCGACGAAATCGCGAGGACGTCTTTACATTTCATGTAAAGACCATTGATCTCGTCTTATCCTCGCAGCGTTAGTATTATTGCCTCTTCTCAGATCATCAGCGCAAATATGACAAGCCTAAATTTTCTTGCGAAAATGTAGCCTCATGACATTGCGTCTTAAGACACTTATCACTCCCTAATGGAGGGTGCCTCCCTTATCTTCTCCTGGTTGCCCCTTCAAGGAGGCGTATATCGGCCATACAAGACTATCTCCTCTCATACGGTCTTAACAACAACTGCTTTTTTTTGACCTCTTATCCTTTATACCTATATGGTTTATGGTTACGAGACTGCACCCTAAATGGAGTTTTCTTCGGGCCGAGTGCAGCATGTGCCAAGACTTGCCAAGAATGGCGGAGACACTTCAAATGCCCCAGTGCACTCTTGGCTCAGCAGAGTGTACCTCGGCGCCTTGGTCATACATGACTCATTTGGGAAAAGACCTCTTGGTCGTCCAACCAGGTATAACCTTATATATATAGTTGGAAATCCAAGGTATCTCCCCCGGATGGGCTTTATTACTCCCAAATTTTCATGACTCAAGTTCCAGGCGGTGTAACCTTTTCCCCGAGCCATGTTAAGAGATACCCCTTATATGTGTACTTTGTGGTCTTACACGCACTCTTACGAAATATCATTCGCGAACTAGGGTGTACGCCATAAAGGTTCGTCCCATTCACTCACTCTATCATTCTCTCCAATTAGTTCAATCATTCATTTTTGGTTATCTATTGTTATTTTATTTGCGAGATTTTCACACAATCTTTCTTCATTTTATGCAATTTCGCAATCATTCTGTCGCAGGAACATTTCATATGAATTCATTTATTTCATCCATCTTCTATGGGTAATATTTCTTGAGATATAATCTATTCCACGGTCTATTCAATCTTTGTCCCACATCTTTGCCTTCAGGATCTATTAATCTATATGCCCCTGTTCCAACTATCTCCTTGATGATATAAGGTCCATCCCATTTTTTCGCCAACTTGCCACCACTTTCTCACTGATATATTGGTGTTTCTCGCAATACCAGATCGCCTGGTTGGAATTCACGTATCTTGACACGTTTGTTATATTCTCTGGCTAATCTTCGCTGATAATTCTCCATATGTTGTAATTCTCTCTCTCTTTTTTCTTATAATTCATCTAATTTGATCGAATGTTACCCGCACTAAGTTTTTCCTCCCAAGCTTCTTTCTTTGTTGTTGGAATCATAACCACCCCAGTGGGATCAGCTTCAACCCATATGTTAAACAAAAGGCGACATTCACTGAGCTTCTCTCTGAGTAGGTATTATAAGCCCATACCGCATTATGCACTTGTTCACACCATCCTCTATTGTGTCCTTCTAACTTCTTCTTCAATATGTCTCATGATTGTTTTTTTTGTTGCTTATGCTGGCCATTGGCTCATGAGTATAGAGGAGTTGATTTTCCACATCTTATCGGAAATACATTAAGCAACAGTTCTATATTTTTGTCCTTCAAACTGTTTCCCATTATCCAGGATACCAACTGTCTTTGAATCCCAAATCTGCATATAATATTCTAGAATATGAAAGTAAAGACATCTTTGTCGCGAATGTGTTGTCTGGCTTTTACCTCGCCCATTTTTGTGGAAATAATCAGAAATGACAATTAGATATCTCCTCTTGTCCTATTCTAGGTAAAAATGGTCCCACAATGTCTAAACCCCACTTTCCAAAAGGCCACACTTGTTGAAGAATTTAATGGCGCTCCTGGTGCATGTATTTTCTTTCCATGCCTTTGGCAATATTCGCAACGCCTTGATATTTGTTTCGCGTCCTCATGCATATTCGGCCAGTAATAGCCTTGTATTTTTGCCTTATGTGCTAAAGATCTTCCTCCACTATGATTTCCAGCATCCCCACTGTGCAACATCTTCAATATGGTTTCTCCTTCCTTCCTTGTTAAACATCTGAATGAGGGTCCATTAAAGGACCGTCGGTATAGTACTCCATCTCTTAATTCATAATTTGTTGCACGGCTTTTAATTTCAGTGTGCTCTAACTGTTTCTTGGTATTTCGTTTTCATGTATATGCATGAAGTTCTGCTCTCAATCTTTTCTGCAAAGTTTGTGTTCCATCTTATATTAACATGACATCTGTTTCTGCTCTTCCTCTTTATTAATTGATGGTGTTAGAAGTGTTTGTATTTTTATGTTTCATGATCAGGATCTGTCATCATACTTGATATAAAGGCAAAGGCATCTGCAAGTCTATTATTTCCCCTTGATATATGTCTCCACTGTATTCTCGTTATCTGCATCGACAACTCTTCAACAAGCTTCTAGTACTTTTGCAAAGATGGTTCATTTGTAGTATATTCCTCTTTTATTTGGCAAATAACCAATTGTGAATCACTGGTAATTCTCACATTTTCAATTTCATTTCTATTGCGAGTCAGCAGAAGCATGTATTATAGCCGTATATTCTGTTTCATTATTGGTTGATGAAAACTCCAATGCAAAGAAAAAGCTATTTTATTGCCTTGCACAAATCAAAACAATTCCAACTCCATTACCTTCTCCATTTGATGATCCATCTACTAATATTTCCATCTATTTGGCTCCAGATTAATAAGTCTTTTGGATCTCCGTGTTCTTCTTCTACATCCATCATTTCTTCCACTTTGCTTCATCCTCTTCCAAAAACTCGCTAAAAAATCTCGACAACTTGTGATTTTGGTGAAGACAATATTTCATATTTGAGCTTGCAATGACTTATTTGAGCATTCCATCTCTCAACTCTTCCCGAAACCTTTTTGAATTTTTCATCACCGATTCGATTGGTATTTTTACACTACCTTAATCAGACATGTACCCTGAAAGTATATGCGAAGTTTAAATGTTGCATAAACTAATGCCAAGATCAGTTTTCAATTTTGAGTAATTCCTTTCTGTGACATTGAAGGTTTTGCTGATGTAATAGATTGGTTTCTCTACCCACTGCGTCCATTCGCAGTAATCTGCACTTAATTCATGCGAGGTTGTCGCAAGATAGATTAATAATTCTTTCTCGACCGCTTTTTGCAAAATTGATATATCCATTAAATGTTCTTTTATTCCTTGTAAATCCTTCTCATTCATCTGTCATCCAAACTTGTTCCCTTTTGAGGATGTTGAAAAATGTTACATTTATCGAGATGATCATGAGATGAATCTTCCTAGCGAAAAGCTAATAGTCCATTTAACTTCGAACATCTTTTACGTAATTTTGGTGTTGGCATATCGCGAATTGCTTGTACTTTCTGGGTGGACACCGTATTCCTTCTTTTGACACAATGTAACCTAAAAATTTTCTGATGCAACTCCAAAGGTGCATTTTTCTGATTTACTTTGATGTTGAAATGTCTCATTTGTTCAAAAATTTCTTTCAAATCATTGTGTGGTCTTTTGTTTTACTTTTATTAACATATCATCCACATATAAATCTAGTGTTTTATTGTATCCATTTATGAACACCTTTTTCTACCATCCTTTGGTATGTTGCTCCGGCATTTCGCAAACCAAACGACATTTTTGTATAACAGTATAATCCTCTTGGAGTGAAGAAAGAAGTATGTTCTTGATCTTCTTCAGCGAGGGGAATTTGATTGTAGCCTTTGTATCCGCTTAGTAGAACCTTCCCCGTACATCGATCCTCCACGAGACATAAATCAGGGTGAAACTCAAATAATACATTATTATCAGTTGTAAGCCAAGATACAGACAACAAGTTGTGTGGAATTTGAGGAGTATAAATCAAATTGTGAAGATGTAACTTACGATCCGGAGTGCCTAGAATCGAAGAACCAACATGAGATATTGGGATAGAAGTGTCGTTACCCAATTTAACTTGATCAGGACCATTGTACTCTGAAGAGATATGCAGGCGAGATAAATCATTAGTTATATGGTCTGTTGCACCACTGTCTGGAACCCAAGGAGCCATAGAAGTTGATCCCGGTGTTGATGCCTGAGCTATATACGCGCGAGGTGATGAGGAAGACTGAGCAGGTGAAGATGGTTGGCGACGAGGTGGTTGGGGACGGAAGTTTCGGTCAAACCGCTTCCAGCAAAGATGAGCAGGGTTGCATGTTTTATCACACAGCTGACAGGGAGACAATTGACGAGTACCACCACTAGCTTGTTGTCCAGTACCATGTCATTGTTGAGAATTAGGGTTGGAAGCTAAAGATCTTGCAGAAGACGCGACATTAGCAACAGGTTGAAAAGACAAAGACCTGTTTTGTTGTTCCAGTCATAACTCAAAAGTGAGAATATAAGTAATGAAATCCTCAATGGTCATAGCATCCATGGATGTGGTAAGAGAGGTAACAATGGGATCATATGAAGAGTCCAGGCCAGCAAGAATACAATGGCGTAATTCTGTAGTGGTAACAGTAGTTTCAGCAGCATCAAGACTATCAACTATATCACGAGCACGATCGATATAGGTTCTCATAGAAAGAGACCCTTTCTTCAAGGCACGAAGTTCACATTAGAGATAGTGAACATGAGCAGCAGATTTAGAGGCAAACAGAGATTCAAGAGAAGTCCAAACTTCACGAGAAGTTGTAAGACGATGAACATGTCGTAACACAGCAGGGGTTAAAGAGGAGAAAATCCATCCAAGTAGAATACAGTCTTGTTTCTTCCAGGCAGCAAAATCAGGATTAGGGTTTGACGTGTTTGCAAGAGTTGCACAAGGGCAGGGTTTTTCACCATTAACAAATCCATCAAGTTCATACCCTTGAAGATATGGTAAGAACTGAGCACGCCAAAGGGAGTATTTGTGTCATCAAGTTTGACAGTGATGATATGATGAGGTTGAGAGAATAAAGATGAAGCCATCATTGACTGAGAAGAATTGAGAAAGGTTGAAATAGTTGTATCTTGAGTAGATGCTGAAAACAAGGAGAATCGAACAAGGATGATACCAAGTTGAGTTTTGGTATATTTAGCTAAAGAGAATAACAGAAGAGATTTAGAAGAGTTGTTTTTATTAATAAACTTCAATGCAATTTAGCGTACAATAAGAACTAGTATATATACAGACTCTCTAAGAAGACTTGCCGTGTACGTATTCTTAGCTTATGATACAAGACATACTATACATAAACTTCTAGAACATTCTATGTCCTAACAAAGAATCTCGCTCGATTTTCGAAAACCTTGAGGGGTTCTCCAAAGAAACACCAATTGGGCCAGTTAAAAATGTTTAAGGCTTGGAAATTGTATCACAATTGGTTGCCTGTTCATCCAGTTAAGACCCAATGATCATAAGTGGGGAATAGGAGATATTTCTGCTCAGGGAATCACTCATTCTACAAGGATAAAAGTAATATCACATCTGACCCATGTAAGTATTTTGTTGATTTTGTGATTTTCAATGGCCAAATGGGTATTTTTTTTGAGTCTCTGAATTTGATGTTTGATTAATTTGATCGTAGAATGAACATAGTTAAGGTCATGAAAAAAAAAAGAATCTATCACTGGTGGGTTTGGTTTCGGATTTGCTGGTCAAATTGGCCATTACTGGTATGTATGTTGTTCTTCCCCAATTTCCACATACTTGCTTAACAATTGTTATTCAGCTTGCCCTAGCTAATTAGGAGGTGAACTCATTTCTGATTATGAGTTTCTCGCTATTGATACCCACATTATGGATTACATGATACTCCTTTTGTGTTTTTTCTTTTTCGCCTACTTGGTTTTTCTCGGATTGGTCTAATTCATAGAATTTCTATGTATATTTTTCACTGGGGTTGCATACTGAGATGAACATGGTTTATAGATGAACATGAATTGCTCTTAATTGATACTAATTATGAAAATAATAAATGATAATGTTTGTGGTTTTCTTGGGCTAAGTTGTACAGGGAGTCCCCAAATGGTAATTCCATAGACTTTCTCTGGTTTTGCAACCTAGAGAAGTGTGGATATCTTTGATGTTGGCGTCCTATAGGACTTTCCATTGAAAAACAAACACTCGGTTGTCTTAGTCACTTGAATTTCTGGTTATATATAGTGAAGGTTGACACATCTTACTTCTATTTATAAATTTCTCTTAGTTGATGCTTATTATGAAATACATGATAATGTATTCTTTTATTCGGGGAAAGTCTCTTTGGAAAAAGTCCTGATTTGGATGTTGGCGTAGGACTTGCCCTTAAAGAACAAACAAATAGTTATTTGCTTGATATTTGGCAAATAAATCAGACTCTTCATAATCATAACGTCTAAATACTTTCACCGGGTATGAAGATACCATCTGCTCCTGATCTCTCAAGCTTCTGGGGAAATTGGAAGAGCAGAGCCAGAATAATAAAAGATTGGAAGGGTCTCTTTCCGAAAGACTTTTTAAGAAGGTAGAATTAAGCGAAGCCATTAGATATGCTCCTGGTGATCCAGTTGAGTCATGTCTACATGGCTTACTTTGCTTGGATGCCACAAGTGCCATGTTATCAGAATATTAGTCTTAAAGTGCAGTTGAAAAATTCCCTCGACATCACTTTAGATTGATTGATAATGTGAACACGGAAATCGAGTGTAGTCCGCGTGATCACAAACAATCTTAACATGAATTGAATACATGCATTAAAGTGCGGTAAAGCATAGTATGCCTAGGTAGATGATGATTCATGGATTCCAAACCCCTTGAGTTTGTTATGATCTCGTCATCATCCCCAAAGTGATAGATCAAGAGACATGAACGCGTGAATGAAATTATCACAGTACTAAAGGTAAAGCGGAGACGATGGTTTTACGTGGTTCGGCACTAAGGCCTACGATCCACGGATCGGAGATATTCACTATGACGTAAACGGTTACAAAAGTAAAGGAGATGATGATTTACGTGGTTTATGGAGAGATTCTCCATAACGCATACTTTACTTCTCACTATTCTCTCTCTATTCCCCAGTTCTACTCTCAACCCCTTTTACGTAGGAAGGGGTATTCATATATAGCTAAATCCGTGGGTCCACCTGACAAGGAGCTGTGGAGACCTTATCTTCTTGTGCTCTGTGCATGGTCCGCGGACTTCCTTGTCACTCAGCGGCTTCTATAATACCCACGCTCGTTAGGCCCGACTATCCTCGCTTTCTTAAGTGGGTCGTCACGACACGTGCCCTCCCGAGCAGCATTAAATACGAGTGGTTGGGGCTATCCGGTCCGTTGCGGGCAGGTGTCGATCCTCCCTTGTCACGTCTGTGTCGGATTGGACCATCCCCAACCATTGATTACATCTTTACCTCGTGATGGGGTAGAGTAACTCATTGGTGTTGCGTGGGATCATCTTCTTTGGATGCTCCCCTCATCTTTGACTATTGGTCTTGACAGATGGCACGTTGTGTCTGACGCCATGGATGCCTATGTGTCATCCCACTTTTAGGACATGGCCTCCACGTGGGCTCTGTAGTACACGTGGCGATGGAGTATAAATAAGTGTACTTACAATTTGCCCCTCTTCTTGTGACTAGGCGTTTAGCTTTGTTGGAAGAAGAATCGTGTGGTACGTTTTATCTCCCTCCTCATAACTTCTCCTAAAAGGTGCTACCGCATTTATTGTGCAAGACGTTTCCACGAGCCATAGCGCCTTTGGGTAGTGGACGGTTTTCTCTTGGTCTTATAAAAAGAAGAATGAGAGAATGTGAATTTAATTCACATTCTCTGTTTTATTCTCTGTTCTTTTTGTCTTCTTCATCTTCTTAACTTCCTCGACACCATTGTTCTGGCTTGATTCTTTCTGCCGCCGCTGGCCTCTTGATCGCGGCTTGCATGTGCCACCTTTGTTTCTTCTTCTTTGCTTTACTCTTTTGAGGTTCAGGTATGATTTTTTATTCCGTTTAATCACCATGCCTAACCCTGTTGAGTTCTTGATTTTCTGGTGATCACGTTGATGATGAATTTAATTTTATGTATATCTTTGAGATTTGAAGTTGATGCCACCGAGTCGTATGTCTCGTTGGTCATGCTTTTAATCTTATTTTTTCTTCTTTTGAGTTGGAATAATAGTTTGAGAGTTCAAGCAGTTGTAGATAGATGAAATCTAGGGTTTTATTCACGTTGCTGTTGTTCTTGGGATTTTCTCGCTTTCGATCTTCCTTGCCTACGACTTGCACTTTTATTCGTGTTTGTGCTGCCGAGACATGTCGAACCATCCGCGGGTTCCTACAAACTCCTCCGTCGAGTCCTCACCAGGTCTCCTCGGAGTGATTCCAATATTAGGGGTGGAGCACGCCTTCACTTACCAGGATAACCCTCAGGATGGACGAACATCCTCGTCCCTTAGTCGAGAGATCTTCGCTAAAAGGGGGTGATCCACCGCGAGGGTCTAAATATGCCGTGAATCGCCCTAGAGGCGAGTCTCCGAGAAAGAATCCGCGCACCGAGCCTTTAAATGTGCGGCCTCCTCTCGCTCCAAGCCTCCACCGCGGACTAATCCACCTGTGCCTAGTTCGAGTAAGTCAGCTAAGACTCTGTCTTCGAAGAGAAAAGGTGTGGAGATAGAGTCTTCTGGGAGATATAGTTCTTCCTAAGAAGAAGGTGCGGGTTACGCGGAAAGATACTACGAGAGATGCTTTCGAGAAGACTCTGCTGTTACTTTGGTCCTTTACCTTTGGGTAATAAGAAGTTTACTTTCCGACACATTGATCTTGAGGCCTTCAAATTGAAGCATGGTCTTGACACTTCCAAGTTCGTTTTTATACCTAAATAAAGATATAACTTATGAGATGGTTACCAGTACAAGTATGATGCCTTTCATTTTCAAAGCCACCGTGGGTGCTTTCAAGGCACGGTTTTGATGTTACCCTTGTATAAAGCCGGTGATGATTTCTACTCTAGGGTCTTGTCTCAGCCGCGATCTGCAAGAAAAGTCATAATCGCGAGTGCAGCAGTTGACAGAAACTATCTTGCCATCTTCGTGAATGCTTGTCTTCGTAGTAAGGGCAAACGATGATGACTTGCTATGCCCTAAATTAGAAAGGAGAAAAGGGTGGTACACTCTCTAATTTTAACAAATCCTTTGGAGATTACGTTAGAGGAATACCTAGTAGCCGTGGATCATGAGTCTGCTTGAACATTGCTTCGCTAAGGGGAAGTTCGACTTTTGAGCGAGGTAAGTGATTCCAAGATGGCGAGGGTTCCTGGTGCCGAAGGTCTTCCTATTCTGGCGATGAGAGGATTAAGCGTGATCATGACTATGAATGGTCTGCAGCATCGTTCTTGAAGTCGTTGGTCCGTGGGCCTATGGTTGGGTCTCGGACCCCATGGTTGGCAGTCATCACGATGACCCTCATCGCTAACTTCTCCGCTCGTTATGCCCATTCACGCCCTTGGCGTATAGTTTTTTGTAGGCATGGATTTTGCTTATAAATCGCGATATTGACGACGCGGAAAGCGAAGATATCCCCGATGCTAACGCTAACACCTTCGAGAATACTTACGATGTTGCTAAGGTGTGTTGTTTGTTTTCTATGTATATATGCCCCTTCGTTTTCTTGAATAATATTGATTATGCTAAGGAAAGGAGACGCCATGGCTCTTTATCATTATGTGTGGTAGGTGCGTAGAGACAAGAGGATCAACTGAAGCACCGTTGAATTCTCCCACTGAGGTTCTACACACTTCGAGGATGTGAACAGTCCCGCGGATGGTGATGAGGATGTTTCCGAATGCGGGAAGAGCGGTTTAGACTTCTCCGCCACATTAAGAAGTAGATAGTATTTCCCGTGTGGGGCGTTGGTGGAGAAGTGGCGGTGGTCGGGCACTGGTGGTGGTGGTAATGATCAGGCTGAGGGGGCTACCAAGGATGGGAATGGTGGTGACAAGGATGTTGTGGACAAGGGTACTGGGGATGTTGGGGACAAGGGTAAGAAAATTGCTCTTGATAGTGGTGACAAGGATGGGGATGCTTCTTCGCGAAGTTTTCCTTTAGTGGATTTTATCAGGGAGCAATCATTTGACATGGCCACGATTATGGGGCTTGTCTCGGACTTCAATCTGCTTCCAGATGGTGATGATTGGAATGTCCTTAAGGATAGGCTGGGGTGACCCCACACGTGGATCCGATCTTTGGGGTTTTGGCAGTGCATCCACGAGGTTTGTGTCGGCACCTCCTCCCTTCTTGGTAGGGTTTTGGCGCTAAGTACTACTGGTGCCTCGCTTGGTGGGACGTCCTTGGATTCGCCCTTAGATGACTTCACGCGGTCCTTGGTCACGGATGGTGATGATCCTTTGTTTGGCGTAGGCTATGGAAGAAAAACTTGCTTATCGTGCCTCGTCCACCTTCTGTGATTGAGGGGAAAAGAGTTCGGACTCTTTTACTCATCGGCATATGGAACTAACCCGGAGGAGGTGGTAGCTCGAGGTGTGGGGCGAGAATCTTGTGACCAGTGGGATTGATCTCGTGGTGGATCCTCCCCTACGGTTCACTGGCATGATGGCCGTTCAGCATGGAGTACCCGGTGCAGTTATCCCAATGGCATTATTGGAGGTTGTCCTCTCTTTCTGCCCCTGTTTTGCTTAAATGTGTTGTGAAACTAATTTCCCTTTTTGATAGATGATGAGGAGTGAGTATTGTAACCATCATCTTTTACCGGCTCTTCAAGGCTAAGTCTCTCAATCTCAGAAGGGAAGCTCGGCATTGTGAAGAGACGCTTTCGGGCGTTGAAGCTTGGTCTCCTTCAAGAATGAAGCCAGCGGTAGCCGAAGGGTGCTGCTTAAGCGTAAGGCGGGGGGACGGGAAGGGCAAAGTTGCGTTCCTGAGCTGGCCTCTGTTAAAGGCCAAGTTATCGGTTCTTGGCGAAAGAACTCTTCGTCTGTTGATCTGTATCTCCCCTCTTCTTTGGTAGTTTCTGCTCCTTATATGTTACGAGTTTTCTCCTTCTTCCCTCCCCGTCTTTGTCTTCAGTGGGTGGAGTCCCCAAATTGTTGTGGCTTCGGAATGAGAGAACTCGTCAAAAAGGTCGACGTTTGTGAGTTAGTTGAAAAACTTAAGAGTGAATCGGCGAAATGGAATGCCCGCGCGGATGTTCATAATGCTATGGCCGAAGAATGGCGTGAAAAAGCTTTGTGGTAGATCTGCAAAATCAAAATAACCATGACCGTCATTTGTTCAACGGAGCTCTTTTATGGATGCGGTATAATCTTGAGAAAGTGGGATTTCCTCTTTAGAAATTAAGCTTAACGTTATGGAAAACGAGTAGGGCGAAATGGTCTTCTCATCCCTGGATGTGCGGGCTTATATGCAGCGTCTTGCTAAGGAAAGATCGCCGCTGGGGCGGAGAATCTAGTGCTCTCAGTAGTGCTTTATCCGCGTCTCGATCCGATGTGGCCCGTCGGGTTGAGCGTGAGAAAACTTAGAGGTGATTATGTATCGTCTTAAGGGGTTGGAATCAAGAATGATGAGGTTAATCGATATCGTCATTCGGACTCGATGTCGAGATGACCTAGCGCGAGTCGAAAAAGATGCTCATAATATTCTGCAGGTAGATTATGATAAAGTTATCAAATGAATATGATTATGCATGAAGCAAGGGGATTCCGCGGTTGATCATTGTGAAGGTATACGTTTTGTCATCGAGTGTGCTTATTGTATTAATTATAATTGTTCTTTTCTATTATCCGCAGAGCTCAGGGACAGCTTGAGCTGCGGATGACAAATTTGCCGAAGCTCGGGCTAGGTAGTTCAATTGGAGGCCAAGTCAATTATCATCGTGGTATGGCCTTGTCTCGGGAGGAAGCGCCAAGCATGCCAATCAAAAGGACCTTCTTCCACTTCCTAAGTCAAGGCCGAGATGAAGAGTGTAGCCATAGGCTTCGTGGCTCGTAAGCAGTTGGGGTGAAGAGATTGGGAACTCTTGGTGAGATTGAGTTGGATCTCGGGAAAACCATGGGTTAAACAAGAATTATACT